>JAQFYQ010000503.1:0-16780 GCA_034694885.1 Buchholzia appendiculata | reverse complement strand
ATGCTCTGAGGTCACCTGACATCAGAGCATTTATTTCGTGTCGCGCTGTGTCGTCGTAGGTTGTGAAACGACCATAAGACATTGAGGTTCCAGGCCATACACGAGCCCCAGACAAGTGTACAATTCCAAGACAAATACCAATACATTAAGCTTCAAGATCAATGGATCAGAAGCACGTAACGGTTTTTCAATCATTAATTTTTCAATACATTGATCACAAAACCAAGTCATTGTAATTATTGGACTAGTTAGCTGCAACCATTAATTATTTCTTCTGTATAACCTGGCAAGCGATTCATTCTTATTTCAAATGTTAACCGTATACTATAGCGTTGAAACTGCATCAGTAACACTATAATTTAAATGAAATCTTTTTGAGAATCTAATGCCGCGTGTGTGGCATGGCATAGCGATGTGTTTAAAGCACGACCAATACCAAAGATACAGACATTCAAATCAAAGCCAACAAACTGGTTCCATCATTTTCCAGGAGCAAACCAACAAAATTCTCGCCAAGATCTCGAGAGAAAGACAAATCTCGAAACGTCACCGTCACAGCGTCACGCCACTGGGAGAAACCTGACCGTCACCAATGTCATGATACCGTCACGATGTCTGACTCATGTTGCAAAAAGTGAAAATCTAACAGGCCTGCATGAAGCTACATGCCAACTTTGAAGAGGTTGATTTCAGAGCTGTTACGTCGACTAGAAATGCAATCTCTGTATGAATAAATTTCTCCCGAAGAAGTTATTAAAAATAACGATCATCAGGTGTTCTACACAACTAGACGTCTCACTACAGTGCAGGCAGTGGCAGGTGCTTGACCTCGCTTGACCTTCATATTCAAACCAAACAATTCATCGATTATCGCTCGACGGGCTCCATTGAGGCAACTCAACGGCGGTCGGCCGCGATCTTTACCCCGCGCTTAGAGCCCGCGATGATTTACTCGTGCGTTGTCAACCCCCGCCCGGTCGTCTGGTACCCCTCCCCATCTCCCCGCCAGGTCGTCTGCTGAGGGTGAAGTAGGCTCGTTAAAGAGAAATCTGGCGACGGTTAGAAACGATTTCACCGAAATTTCTTTCTCGACGATTTATCCGAATCGTAAAAAATATTTTATGCAGTAATATTACATTAGCGGCGCCAGTTACATATTAGCTGTCCCGACTAATGCGTTTTTGTCACCATGATTAAATGAATAACAGAAATATCTGTGCGTGGTCCATGCTTACTCTAGCACTTCTATTCAATGATTCAATGCAGCACTTACACAACACAGGCATTACGCAAAACTGATGCAATCCACTTACACTTCCAACGTGTTGTTCGGTTGCGCTTTGAGCTCGAAACGGTTCTTCAAGTTAGCAGAACCTGAAATTGATACTGATTGATTGACTGATCTGTTTTAATCAGCAGGGCATGCTATGATGTACTGTCACTGTTCCAAATAACGAGAAACAATCAGTTTGTTATCACTTACAGTATTCCATCTTCAGTGGGCCAGGCCTGAGGACAATTGCTCAGAAACTGACTACAGATTGCGGGCTACTATTTTCCTGTAGTAATTAACATAATAATTTTGTGCACACATTCATACGCTGCGCTTTAATATTGACAGAATCAATTCTGAATTGTGTCAAACAATTTGTTAACAATATTACTTGAAATTGCAGACTAAATTACGATTTAGTCTAAGTAGAATATTTTAGTCTGAGCTCAGCTCATTCTGACGGTGATTGAGCATCACCCAACACCTTTAATGCATTATATCAGCAACGCCTCAATTCGCCTTTCTATATAATGTCTATTTCCTTATCAGCGGCAATGAAGATTATGTACGCACAATTCAACAGCTTGTGAGGTTTATATTAAGATGCAAATCTTTGAAATTGAATTTAAAAATCTAGAAAACCCAGGGTTCGATTTTTCGGGACGGGAGGGTTGAACCCCCCCCCCTCATCCTAACACAACAGATTATGATACAGTTTAGCATTGAAGACCCAATCGCAAGATATTTGTACAAAGTGTCTAGATATGATGACGACGATGATGACGATGATAATGAGGATGATGATGACGATAACGGCAGTGATTACATTATATCTGTTGTTATATTTGTGTTCTATTATTATAGATGTGGACAAATTCAGAAGGTCTGCAAGATCGTTATCTGTTGAAACCCTGAATTCAACTGTAAGTCACTTTGCAATTCATATCTATTATTATCTAATGATAATCTAATGTTGATATTATTAACAATGTGCTCTGTCAAAGATTACAATGATTGTAAGTTTAGCATATTCGTCATCATCGCCGCAGTTGGAAGATAAACAGTTCTGTGGACTGTCTGTGTTTAGCGTGTAATAATGTAAGATTACACAGATAATGCATTTACAAGTCTTTAAGTTTTCGAAAGTAGCTAAGCCTGTGTATAGCAAAGTGCCTAAACGCATTGTGCAATAGGGGTCGTCCACTAATCACGTCACGATACAGGGGGGAGGGGTTGGATAAATATGATACGTTATGTAAGCGGAGGTCAGATAGAACGTGACGTCACGCTGTCAAAATGGCATTTGTTATCCCGGTTAAAAAAGCATCATTGATATAGACTATCTTACTTTCGAAATGAAATGTGAGCCAATGGAGAGTCTACTTTGTTAAAACAGATGGATTGAGGCTAATATTATTGTTAAATTACACTCTGTTCCAAAAATTGTTTCACAAGTTCAGAAGACAAGAGTGCCGAGTCAACTTTCTGAGTTTTGAAGAATCGTATGAACTGCATGAAGCCACATGCCCTTTAAAATTCGACTTACATTTTACGTCCTCTCACAAGATTGAGTCCGAAGAACTAACTATTTCTATCGATCTAAACTTCTTCTGCATTTACTACAAGCATAGAATTAGACTTGGGATCAAGTTAACGACTCGGTTGTTCTTTCGCGTGGAAGCAAGTCAGTGATCCTATTTGATCCTAACTACTTGTTACTAATTATAGTTTAAACTAATAGTTTACTGTGTTAGTACTGTTGAACGAAATTGTTCTATTTTTCATTAGATGGCAAAATGTGGATTTTAATAGTTGTCTGTCTGTTATTGTAGTCGATCAGCCTAAAGTGGATTGATGAGGCTAATGGGGGCGGCGAAGAGGCAGGTAAGGTCACGTGCCCGACTCTCCGTTATCTGATTCGTCTGAAGCAGAGCGGGGTGGGGCGTGTAAGGACTTGGAGAGTGGAGGGCGGACGTCAGTCAGTCAGTCTACATGGACTCCTGCCCTCCACGGACTACCAAGTCCGGGCGGTGGCGGTCACGTGCGATGGGCGGAGCAAGCCGAGCAAGTGGGTGGCCGTACGTACCCCGGATCAGGCTTTCATACAGCTGGGCAGCGTGGATTCCATACAAGGTGAGAGTTACATGCATGACAGAGTCACGAGTTGTTTATAGCACTTGGGTGGTTTTCTTTGTAGGGCAGATTACCAAGATTTTTGCATTTCATCCAAAATGTGTGAAATATTAGATATATGGTCATTGGAATATTTCAATTTATATCACAATTGAAAGCATGATCAAAGAAATATCAAAATAACATCAAGGCAATATCATATCAGTATCATATCAATATCAGCCCTGGAGTCAAAAACCTAGATCAGACGTTTATGACGACTTTCTAGTTCTTGTATGATCCATTGAGTCAAAACTATTGTCGCCAATTTACTGGTGGTGTGACAATGTGTTGTCTCGGGTCGTTGTATCACAGTTACTCTATATACTGCTCTACCATTTCTCCTCTTATTTGCTTAATTCTGTGATGACAGACTCAAACAAGATATAGGTTGTAAAGATAGTCAGTGGGAATTTAATAATCTCGCCTAAAATCCTGAGACGTAATATATCCGACCGTACTTGAATTCTACCTCTTTCCATCTGATGAGAACAATAGATTTGTTGAATATTGGTGAAAAAATAGCTTATTACCTGTTGCGAAACTGCGGACTGACTTTACAACAAGTACAGTCATTAGAAGGGAAACATACCATTATTTGTTAACGTAAACGGTAAATAATTAATCATGAAACAGATTAAAGAATATTTTACCAAGCTTTGTTATTATTAACGCTTTAATTTGAATTAATCATCTTATTGCAATAAAAATGTTAGAATCCGTCGCCCCCGGTCAGCCGGTCAAAGTGTCGACCCAGGCCTTGGTGGACTCGGCTGTGGTCAGCTGGCAGCCTCCGGAAGATGGCGTCCTGGTTCGCGGCTACGTGATTGGCTACGGCGAGGGTGTCCCGGATGTAAATTGGCAATATCTCGAAGCACATCGGCGCAATGTAACGATAAGGAATCTGAGTAAGTAATGGACTCACAATCATTTCCACTCGGCTTTCTAAGCAAACAGTTGTTATTATGATTTTAAACTAGATCGTTGTTGAACTAATTGAACCTTAATAATAATAATAATAATTATGCTATTTGATATGTAAATTTATGTAGCCTAGACGGGATTGATATGACGCAATATTTAAAAAATGTCAGCTTGGATTTCACTCATTAACTAGGATGATGTTCATTTTATTGCTTGAAACTTTCGATTTATCTAATCCTAATAAAATGCCAAAAAAGTCATGTCAAAATATATGCTTTGATATACAGTGTCACTAGAAAAACATTAAGTAACGATACAAAGGCTTGACAATTTAGGACTAATTTAATGATTGATTAACTGATTGGTAACTGTTGATTGCCTTCCGCCCCCTAAGATTGTTCACTGTTAAAGTTGTTAACTTCAGATTATCTTTTATATTTTAGTCAATATATCGGCTACAGTGCTTTTATTATAATTATTAAGATGTTTTGTTTATTTTGTTGTTTGTGGACGCGGATATCTTGATGATTAGCCCCCACTCCAGATTACAGTTTATATTTTCCTGTTAGATGCTTTAATGAGTTGGAAAATCTTGGTTGAGGTGGTTTCGTTTGTTAGTACATTGTACAGAGTATGTTCCGGTTTTAATTCTTTACAAAGTTCTCTGATTTCTTCAACGACGTAACTTTTATTGCATCTTAGTAAGAAGTGTCCAATCGTTTCTTTTCCCCCACATGCATCACAAAGTCCAGTTGGATGCACTTTGATTTTCATCTTTAATTTCCATCAATGATTAAGATGACCTGTTTCATATGTTTTATAGAGAAATCAACACAGTACGTAATAAGTCTACGAGCGTTCAATAACGTCGGCAAGGGCCCAGTGGTTTACGATCTCGTCTACACTCGTGATGGAGGAGGTTCGGTTTCTCTTGTACATTTAAATATCACTTGACTGTTGCGGCGCATAGCATAAAATTTGGATTTTATAATAAATAGACATTTCAGAGAAGCTCAAGTCTGAATAAGCTGGGGTAGGAAGAGGAAAGTCAAGATATAAGTACAGATAGTTGAAAACGCGTTGATAACATTGACAGGATTGACAGAACACCAAATATTTAGTTTATTATTAGTTATTTTATTTTATGCATGATTAGAAATGGAATGTTCTGTATTAAGATATGCGGAATTGTATTATTTGATAATAATTAAACTTTAACAAACGTTTGTGGTATGTAGCAATTGATACTTTATAAGCAAATCGATTTCATTTGTCTACTAATTATAATAATTGTAATGATCGATTTGACCGATATTAAATGGAATGAAACCAGTTTATTTATTTCAGTCATTTTGATTTAATGATGCAATACGTGTAATAAAGAGTCCTTATTCATTTATATTACTGTAAATATAAAATGTGATACGCTTGGTTTTTTGATCGTCTGAGCCATTGTCTAGTATGAGCAATGAAAAGAAAATGATTTCGCTCAAAATGACAAAAGAACAAATATCGCTGAAAAAGTAATTATAAGAATTGGAGTGATCCAAACTTACCCTAAATTGACCCTCGCGAGATTCGACCCGTCCCTCAGAAAATTTAATTGTTGACTTATGCTTATGTTTAACCGAACCAAGGCTAAGTAAGTTTTTAATTTGAAATAATCTCGATTACATATTATTTTACTGATAGTTTCAGAACAGCCTAAGTCTGGTTTCCTCTCGTCCCCCGTCAACCTTCAAACACGCGTATTATCTCCCACGACGATCTGGCTTCAATGGAAGGACCCTTCCTTGGGACGCAAGCAAGCCGTCACCGACAACCGCTACTACAGCGTCAACTATAGGGTAGGCAACCATTATTTACCATGGTAGTTTGGAGTCGTTTTGAGAGGTGTTCAATGCGATCCTAAATTAAATTGCGAGTACGAACCCCCATATGCATTATTTTTCTTTAAATGGTGAATGTTTTGGATTCTGCCACGCTACCATCCCGCTCGTCAGATTTGTTTTCTATGCCCATTAATGATAAGTTGATAACTATGAAAATGTACAGTAGATATTTGTGTAAATGGTCATTGCTATGGAACTCTCCGAGAAGAAATCTTGTCTACTGGACTGTGATTGTTTAGTTACCTACATTTAAACTTGGTCAAACCCATATTCCTCTATGTACTCGACAAGGTGAGCAGTTGTGGTGCCTTCAGGTGTGACATCCGCATGTACAACTTTCATTCAATAACAATCTAAGATAAAAACGCATATGCTCTGCGGAATGTAATCACAGCGAGTGTGCTTTTCAATAATTTTCCATCTAATTATGGAGGGAACATTTTGGTAACGTCCAACTCAATTTAGTTATCCCTAGGGCCTAGGACCCTAGTGCTAATTGTGAACAATGTCAGGATGGTCGATAAATGACGAGACAACAACGATGATGATGATGGTTAACTAAAGAGTTAACTGAAGGTACGTTAATTAAGTGCACTGAAGTTAGACGTTAGTTCATTGTACGGAGTTCAGTGTGCACATATTAGTTAGCTCTGCTAATCATGCGCCTTCGCTAGAAGCAAATATGTAATAAGTTAAGGATAATGTTATTTAATAACTTTTATTTAATTGAATTAATTACCGTAATTAATTTATAATTATTGTATAATTTAATGCAATTTAATTATTTAATTGAATTTTGACCATAATAATATTTAATTGAGTATTAACAATTTTCATTTCTGATAACTTGTCAATTATATCCAGTTCGAAGTAAGGCAGATCACTGCAATTTTAGATTGCGTAGTGCAAACATAGCGGCGCCAGACAGTTTGACTTGGGGGGGGGGGGAGGGGCTTGGAAATTTCTGACATTGGGGGGGGGGGCACCAATTTTACGACGAAAATTACGACGAGCAGTTGGGGGTGAGGTAGGTGCGCACCAATATATTCTGTAACAAATTAGGAGCTAGACTCCCAAGCCCCAGATAAGCGCCGCCTATGATAGTAGAAGAAGTGTGATTACGTTCTGATCGAGAAATTGGTGGTTTATAATATGATATTTGTTATCGGTTGATTTCAGGCCTTGCCGATCGGACGGAACATGTCTGTGGTGGTGAGGGATCTACACACTGTTTTGTACCACCTTGTACCGGCCACGCCCTACGAGTTCAGAGTCAGGTCGGTCAAGGACGGTCAGACTGGCGCTTTTTCTCAATCAATCATAAATCGCACTTTTGAAACAGGTAATCACAGAGTTTTTTGTTCTCAACTTTTCAGACTATCTAAATGTTAGCATTTGTGATATTTTTGAAATAGTTTCTAAAATTTAAATGTTGAAAAACAATAAAGTTCTTTTGTACACAATTATGAAACATCGAAACATTGAATATTATCTGTTTATAAATGTCTCCACCTTTTATTTTAAAATATTAATTACAATGTGGTTGTAGTGTGAACTTATCTTTAGTCAGTGACTGAACTATCAATTTGTTTATGTTTGGACTATTCTTCTTTGGAATGTTTGCTACCATTTATCTGAAGTGTGAACTGTCCTTTATATGAAGTATGTATTATCCATAAATTGAAATGTGAACTACTCTTTAATTAAAGAGTGAACTATTATTTTGTTGAAGTGTCAACTACCCTTTAGTTGAAATGTGAACCATCCTTTATTTGAAGGACGAACTCTAATGTAGTTGATGTGTAAACTGTTCTTTTGTTCAAGTCTGAACTATCCTTTAGTAATTAGTGCGAAGTTGCGAACCTGGATCATCCTTTAGTTAAAGACTGGATTCTTTTTTGATTGAAATGCGAACTATCCATTTGCTGAAGTCCAGCCTTTTGCTGAAATGTAAAGAATTTATTAACTGAAGTTCGAAATATCATTTTTTATATTTTGTACTTCCCTCATTTGTTGACAGCGCCGAGTTCAGCACCCCGTCAGGTGCGCATAGTCAGTGCACCGGGTGACCTTTCAACCGCCCTCATTTCCTGGAAATTCCCCAGAAACTCAAATGGAAACATTACAGGTTTATTGCATCATTGTTTTCATTCTTGGAAATTCAATTTGCCAAAAATATAATTATTGGAAAATGGAGAATTTAAAGCAGCTACATAATCTGACGGCATAGGAAGCTATCAGACGATTTAATTTAATTAATTAGCAGTGTTTTGGTATGAGATGAACCGATGACATTTCTAACACTTCAGAAATATAGAAGTTACGTAGATTAGATTAGGATAAAATAATTAGACTAGATTCGATTAGATTAAGATCAGAATTCAGAATAGAGGCGTACGATTTGCGTTGTGACTGCGTTTCATTCTCAGCTAAATACTTTCACATTGGATTGTAGCAATGCATTAATTTGTTTACAAAATGTCACAAATTTGATTTTACAGATATCACTTGTCAAGTTAATAGGAATTGATTCATGACAGATCCGGTTGAACCATTTGCAACTATACCATGGACATATTTTATCATTATACTAGATTATTGTCACATTGCATGTCCATGTATCGAGATTATTTCAACGCTAGAATTAACGACTCGTTTTAATTGTGTAGAGTATCTGATACTCTACACATGGGGGGAGGAGTTTCTACCGAACCCTGACAAATGGCAGTCGATCACGGTGCCAAGCCCCGCCCAGGACGCTACGCTTCGCAGCCTCAACCGTAGCACGACTTACTACTTCCGGCTGCAAGCCCGCAACGCGCAGGGTTACGGGCCCAAATCTGACGTCATCCGGCTGGAAACTAGCCAGCAAGCTGCAAGTAAGCCATAACTTTTAATTAATGCTATTTGATATCAATAAATACCTTACATAAATACCAATGAATTTAAAAGGCAAACCAGGATTGATTCATATGCTGTTTATTTGTGTCGTCAGCCTTTAATATAGACGCAGCGCATTTCTCCATGTGGTCGAGAATGTGAGCAACATGACTACTGACGTCAGGAAGGGCATCCGACACCGGCTGATAAATGAGGACGACGATGCTATTGAATGGATACTAAACATATTATTAAGCTGCAATGTAAATCTTTGAAAATGCATTTGAAGTAATTCAGGCTATTGGATACGATTTAAACTCAGATTTTTTTTAAATAATTACATTTTAATGTCGTGGTTTTTATTTTGTAGCCCTGCACAATCTGACGGAGGCAGGAAAACAGCCTGTGGGATTTCCCCCGGTTGATCAACACCAAAGTTCACTCAATATCTCGGAAAAAGAAGATGAAGAAGACTATGACTACAATGACGTCACTGATGACGACGACAAGCCAGAGTTGAATCCACTCGATGAGTCATCACTTCCAGGTTCCAGCTCGAGTAAAACAAAGCGAGAACCAATCAAGGAAAAACCCATCATCAGGGAATTACCCGCTGCGTCCCGTGTAACACAAACCGAATCACTACAGTATAAAACAACGGACAGCAAACAAGATGGCGGACTTCCTGAACCAGCCGGGGATCAAACCAGCAACCTTCGAGCGCAGAAAGTTGCCTTCCACTCCGCCGTACGGATACACATCAGTGCTTTCATCACGTGGCCGGTAAACCCCACGATGACGTCATGCAGTGACGACGTCACAGGTCAAGTCCTGGGATACAAGTTGAAGTACTGGAGGGCGGAGGAGGCAGGAGTGGGGAGGAGTGGGGGAGAAGGGGGCAGGAAGGACGGTACGGATATCGTGACGCTAAGTCTGAGAGAGAACCTCGTCGTACTTGATGATCTGGAACAAGGACAGGTATATCGCTATCAGCTCAAGTATATCGTCAGTGAGGGAGAGGAGGAAGGAACTGGAAGAAGAAGGACGAGTGAGACGGAGTGGAGTCAGACGGAAGAGTTTCTTACTCGAGTTTAGCGCTCCGAGTCTCGACCGCAACACGTTGTAATTATTGGCGTAGATGGATTTGTGTAGGTCATCGAAAGTATGGAGTATACGTATCGAGTATTGGCAGAGGCAAACGTGTGGTGACCTTGCCGGGAGTTGAACCACAGACTTCTGGATTTCGATTCCAGAATGCTAACAATTACGTTACAGGGCCTCGGGTCGATTATAATCCATCCAATAAGTCGACATTAATACTTTCATTGCAACATAAGCACCTGCACCATTTATTCGTTCTCTATCACACTATGTACAGTTTACATGCCTTCCAGAAGTCCCAGGGTCTGGTCTAGAATTTAAATTCAGGGGGAACTAGAACAATTTCAGGGAGGTAGCAACCGGTCTTCAAGGGAAGTAGTATCTTACATAAGTTCAGTTTAGGGGAGGTAGTATCTTACATCTTTTCAAAAGAGGAAAAGAAGGATAGAGGGACAACCCCAGGATTAGAGTTCTACCCCTTCGGGGTGACTAGATAACTTCATTGACCTTGGTTAGATTGACCTTGATTAGATTGACCTTGATTAGATTGACCCTGGCCATGACTTTGTATATATTTTAATTTAGAGAGATAACAGATTGATTAATTTGTAACGGATTTTAAATTAATATCTAATCCATAAATCTGTGTGAGCTGTATATAAAATAAGCGGAATCCAAGGCTCAGTCTTTAGTCTTTTACATCAACATATCACTCATCATATTCTTCTAGATGATGATGATGTTAGTGCTCTGTCCGAAGACAGGTCCTGGCGATGGTTATTTGTCTTACGTATTACTACGTACGACTTAGCCACCGACCGACTAGGCCAGATGAGCACGGGTGGGTGGCCAAAGGTCCTTCCCGTACAGGCAATGGGACGTGAACAACTTGCCCAGGTTTGTTACCAGACAACACTCCCGGCGAGGATTCGAACCCGCAATCTCTTTGTTACGAGTCGAGCAAGCTACAAATGAGCTATCTGGTCATCCCTCAATGGCACAAAATGTAATTATGAAATACGACAATTTAACTGTCAGATAGAATTTTTTCCAAACAATTGATTTCAGGTGATCAAACTTATGTAATGAATTTATTGTGTGTAACTGTATGACTCTAGACTTATTTGATTTGTGGAATTATTGCGATATATCAAGCGTATCTTACGTTATAAAACTGGTGTTTTTAAATATATGTAACCATTTTAAATACACTTTTGTTAATTAAGCCTTTGAATATTTATAGGTGGAAGATACACAAATTGAATAAATTATTCATTTTTGTTGGGTGTTTGTTTTATATTCTGTGAAGATAATTCATAAAGTAATATTCAAGTTGGAACAGAAGCTAAATGAGATTTAAGTTTTTATTTTAAAATGCAGAAAACCGAGCTGGCCAATATTTTCGTGTCAATTCGAATTTGCTTAATTTTAAAAGCCAACATTTACAGACCGCAGTATATTGGCCGTAACAGAGCCATATTTAAAATTTGACCTCAGAATTTTCTATAGCCATCAAGTCAACACAATGTCATGTCTTGAAACTTTGTCTTGACGCCTCGGAATGGCAGAGACTGCTGTTCTGACATCTGCAGATATGTCACATATGTTAGGTAGGTATTTAACAAGTACTGTAACTTGCGCCTTGAAAGTAAAGTGATAAATACTTATCTAATCTGTAGAATACATTGTTACAATTAAGGATCAGTATAATTTACCCAAATTCTTAATTCAAAACAAATCGTAGCTGTAAATACGATGATCTCACTCTTCTAGTTACTCAAAGGAGACCCTTGCTTGCATCAAGAAGTCGACGCTGTCGTGCAGCGGTGCATTCTGGGAGCTCTCAGCTGTTTACAAGCGCTTTTTCGCTGTCCAGAAGATCACGGGCATCGAGTGCGTGAGTCCTTGTGCGTCGAGTCCTTGTCTGAACGGAGGAATCTGCAGGGCACGCCCAGACGGGGATGACTATCAGTGCAACTGTCCCGTTGGATATACTGGAGCCAACTGCGAAACGGGTATGAAGAGATGCGTTCAGTCTTTCGGTTATGTATTTTATGAAGGTGTGCTAAAAACAGATTTCTGAATTATACAGGTCTTCATTAATGGAAGTTTCCGGGTCATAACCCCACAGTGAATCTTATTCTTTAGCCGGCGGGCGAACGCTTAGGTCCATGCCACGTTTGCCCACATGCAGCAAAAATAATTAACTGCGAACCCACGAAATGAGAAAATTGAAAAATAATCAGTCAGTTTTCGATAAAGGTCGTTGAAAATCTATGAACGTCTAATATTCTCCGAACTGAAATGATGGCTACGATTTGACTGAGGTATGAAAAACAGTGCAATTTTTGGAAAGATACCGTAGATGCTTGAACGCGATGAATTGCTGCGGGGTCTTGAAAATGCGAAGTTGTTAAAATCAGTTAAGGATTTTTTAAAGTTGTAAAACGAAGAAAACAGTGTTCAATTAGTATGCTAGTAATGGAAGTAATCTTCTTTCAGTATTAATTATTTAAAACAATAAGCAGTTACAATTTAATACAATAACAATATATACAAAATAACGATATAATTTAAAAAGCGAAGTCTGATAATTATTAGATATCGGGCAATTGGTAGAACAGGACTTGGGCTTTTAATGAAAATATGGGTTGACACGTGGTTAGCTATTTAAAATTATTAATATTCTTGAATAAACGTTAAAATATTTGCGACCAGTTTAATCGTATGAGTAAACTGGCAAACTAGTAAAAACTTTACTCATACAGTACGTATAGTCTTTAATTAAATTAATTTAATTGTTGCTTCAAATTTCATTAATTAGATCCAAATTCAAATCTTATGATTGCTGTACCATGTTTCATGGAGCCTTGCATGATGTATCTAATAAATGAACTTGTCAGTTTTAAGCAACACTTGTTATTTTTTATTCTTTCCGTGTTTTATGACTTCAGTTTTGCCGGGAATTTATGACGGTCACTTTATGGTCACATTTACAGTGTTTATTGTTTCTTTATGACAATCATTTTCTGTGATGTCAATTTTTGAGAGATTTTTTCTTCTTCAGAATTGTGTGTCACTCGCGAGATCCAGGCCTGTACCATTGAGACGTTCAAGAATCTCTCCATAAGCAACGTCGACGGTTTCTGCAGGTATACAACTTTCACATTATTTATTCATTGTGATTAAAAATTATTATTTCATAGCAAGTATTATTCAATCCAGTTTTTCATACCAAATACGCATGCAGTGTAATTGTAATCAAGAGTTTATTCGGATCGTATGTTGCGATTTTGATTGTCTTGTTGACGCCAGTGGTCAAGCTTACTGACTGCATTTTTAAAAATGAGTAATATCGTGTTTCATACAAATACTGTAGGTATCATTGTGGATTCTTGTATATTTAGTTTCTGTATATTGCCAAGTCCCTAATACATACATACTTGTTTGGTATTTCTGGTATTATGTTGTGTTTGTTTGGACTTACTGTACTCTGAGAACTTGTAATTTCATTCTCTCACCATCTAGCGAATCAATTAATGATGATAAATAATTATGTAAATATACAAAACAAATAATTCAGTATTCAATTGAATTTATTATTGTTTGTTTGTCATTCATATTGAACTGCTTAATGTTCTACCATGACGCAATAAAAATACTATGTTATACTATGCATTCTTTAGTACATCAAATCAAGGCAATGCAATATAGTCCAGAAAGAAAAACACAGTAAACACAGTAATGGGATACAGTACAACTGCGTACATTGTAACGCTATCATATTCTAGATGCTATAATGTGCTATTGAACTGTGTAAGTCTGTGTATAACACTGATGTGTGACTCACGGACTGGTAGAGAGTCGAACAAGACCCTGAGCTGCGTGTCGAAGAAGACAGAGTGGTGTCCTGACGGAGTGAAGACAGTCGTACGATCCGTGACAGCCAACGTCTACAAGTCGGTCTGCATCGATCTGCGTACGTATTGCTTGCTCTGTCTGCATGTGTATGTGCGTGTATTGCTTGCTCTGTCTGCATCGATCTGCGTATAGTATGTATTGCTTGTTGGTTTCCCTGCATGTATGTGTGTATGGCTAGAACTGTAAGAATCCTTAGTCGACCGTCCTTTGCTCATCTATCATAGTGGATTGGATGCAAGGTTAAGAAATAGTAATATATAAGACAATTAACCAGTACTTGCGCTAGGTCAGTACACTATCAAGATCATCATCGGTATGTGTGCATCTATATGTTTGCAGGCCTAATATGTCGGCATAGACGTGTGTGCATGAGTAGGTTGTATTTGTGTGTTGAGTCTTATAAATTATATTGATAACGACTATAATACATATTTTACAGCTCAGAAAACCTGTAATAAGACTCAGTTTGCAATCTGCTTGACGACCGCGTGGCAGTCAAACCTACTCGACCCGACCGGAGACCTTAATACCGGACATCTTTGCGAGTAAGTTGTACAAAATTAGGCAATTATTTTATTACATTACACGATGCATGTTGCAGATGAAAATTTGATAAACAAGATGAAATTTGTATCAACGAAGTTTGTGGACCATAGTGATTTACTGGCATTATTTAGTTATTATTGCTGCATGCTAATTATTACCTTATGCACAACTGTTACTTATTGGCCTGCCTAAATAACTGACAGTGACAATTGTTTATTGCTTAATTATTTTTTATTATTTAATTTTGTTAATTGATATAAATTGTTGGATTCTTAATTGCACGATACATCGAAATGATTGATTCCAGATTTATCGTGCCATCTACAATACTGTTAATAAATTTGAATACAAATAGAACTATTGATTGGGATTATCAGTCATACTGAAAAAGCGAACTTGCTTTTTTAATGTGCAAATTGGTCGATTGTGATCTTGCCGGGCATTGAACCACCGTTCCTTCTCCGTGATACACTCACACTTACAATCTTCCATGGTACAAGCTGTTTGTCTGTTCGTGTGTGTGTCAGTGGTTGGAACCGTGTCACCCTCTGTCTGGCACGGTCAGGGTGCGACGAGGCTCAGGAAGCTATCCGCCGTCTCCTCCAGCTCATCTGCTCCAACCTCGAGAACGTCACGTGCTCACTCAACCGCACCGTCAACTGCCTGGTGGAGTTGGAGTACTACGTCTGGCTGGCAAGTCAGAACTCTTCAGCCATCCTACCACCACAGCAACCAGCGCTACCAGCTCTACCAGAGCCGAGTCAAGTACCTGCACAACTACCTGCAGAGACTCGTAAGTGTAGAGGGAGATTATCATACAAGTTCTTAGTTAATTATGTTTTGATGTATACATTTATAGGCTATATTTTGCTGTCATTATTTTTATATTACCGTACTAATATGTTAGTTATACTGAAGAATAGTAATTTCTTATGCTAAATAGCGATTAGTCAGGTAGAATACTCCAGATTGAGTTGAACTTGCTGTAATAACTGAATAAATGATAATTTTTATCATCTGTGCTTAATTTTTTCTGGTGGTTTAAACTTTATCAATTATTAGAAGTCTATTTTAATAAAATAATTGAATGATTTCAAGCCTGAAGTTTATATTGGGACTAAACAAGTGAGATACATGTATAATAACATTAAACATTATGTGACTCGATGCACATAGCTTACTGTATTGAAATATTTTAAGTATGCTGACTGTGATTGTAGATGTATGCCCATGTGTGTGCTTATAGGTATACATTTGGTATATAGTCCGTACAGGTCTAAGATGAGAATTTGAGACCGTGTTCTAAGATTATGAGATTACATTTTTGCCATGTAACGTATCTCAAAAACTTATTTCCTGCAGCTCTGACGTCCAAGGATGACTGGATGACGCCATCTATCGCTGTTCGCCCACCCAAGCCACCGCCGAGCCGAGATAACGAAGTGGGCTACGGCTGTGAACAAGACGTGCCCAAACATGTCTGCTGGTAAGTACAAGTACACAAGCAGTTACGTCAGCAATTATGTCTGATGTCATCAATTAGCAGTCGATGACCAATGTAATATGGTAGGACAGTTAAGCGGGCAAAAGTCTGTATAGCAGTTACTGTAGATGAAACATTTATTTAATGATAAATCAGATAATATCTCAACTATCTGCTATTTGAACTTAATACCACTCTGTAATAGTAATTTTATACATGGGTCCCTCTTTCTGTATTTTTCCTGCTCTCTGTGTTTCCATGCCTCTCTTTGTTTCTCTCCTTCATTGTCTAATTTATTGTACAAAGTATTTAGGATTGCGTTGATTTTTGATCGTGTTTAATATTGATTTCTTTCTAAATTGTTCATGTATCTGCATGAAGTATCTTCAAGGTACCTACATGCAAGTCTAAAGAATCATGATGTTACTAAAACCTTTGACCATCATATTCTCTGCATTATAGGGAGGTTCAGAGTAAACTGGAATGTACATACGCCGCGTCCTTCGAGTGTCAGTGGATGTGGTTTGAACTGAACTACACAGTCAATGCCATGTTCCAGCGCTACGACACATTCGGCCGCTGCTCGAA
>JAQFYQ010000502.1:0-16787 GCA_034694885.1 Buchholzia appendiculata | reverse complement strand
CCCCCCCCGCTCGTCAGAAAGTTCAGCCCCCCAAACGAAAATGTCTGGCGCCGCCTATTTGTATATTATGCATATACATATATTTTCAGCAGTACGATGTTACGTTTGACGGTGTGACGGATAATCCCCCGGGTGTTGTCGGACACCCAATCCCCCGACCCCTGTCACGACATGTGACACTTGGCCGACGCCCAGCCAGTCTGGAAACACGTAATTAATGAATGGTCCCCGTGGTAACATACAAGAGGCTCTAAAATCTAAATCGTTGAAATCTATACGGTAATATGAAATCTATACGATAGCTCATTAAGGACCACATCATATCTACCCTATCTATGATAAACTGAAACAATGACATTATAACTTACAAACAAATAAATAAAATAAATAAAAAGCAAATAAATAAAATAATGTAATCAAATATTGATCTTACCTTCGTCGCCAGCTCTCTTCCTTTGAGGAAGTTTTCTCTTCCTTCGTGCTGACATGTCCCCAACCTTACGTTACAGTACGAACAGACGGTCATTGAGCGATACATGCATCAAGGCAATCAGTGATACACAGACGAACATAGAGAGACACGGAAGAGGGCAAGGAGTGAGACAGCGGACGTGTTTTACCGTCCAGTACCGATACATCCACACATACAAAAACGCATACACGGCCGCCGAAAAGATGGCGCCTACACTAGGCCTACAGGTAGACCTGTTATTCAATTCGTTTTCGATTTCTATCCAGATTCTAACACGCAGTGAATGAGCATTGAACAACGTAACTGTTTGTGCCATATGTAATGGTACTGGAAATAAAAATATTACAACTTTAATTAATTAAGGGTTCATAAAAATCATTGCATGGTGATTAAGTTTGCCTCTAATATAAATTAAAATTTATATTAGAGGCAAACTTAATCACCATGCAATAATTAAATCATTTAAATGAACACTAAACTTACTCGCTTAATTGAATTTGAGTACCGTACATCAATTCAACGAATTATGAAGTCTAATTACATAACCTATGTACATAGGCATAGCCTAATTACAGTAGACTGACTTTGTAGTATTCCTGAAACAACAGAATAAAATGATAAATCTAACAACAGTGATCACGCCGACTAGCCATAGTCATTATAATGCCAACTTGAACTGTTGCGATCTTCGCATTGAAGATTGAAGTAACGCAAGTGAGGCATTATGTCGCTGATAAACTCGGATAGAATTAGATATTACCTAGGATATTACTCAGTTCAAAGGCTCAGCCTATTGAAAATTAGGCCTACGCTAGTGACCAACATTTGTAGGCCTAGTAAAAAAATCACGTTTAGGCCTACCATCACCACGATTGGGTCAGATCTCCAAGGGTCATATAATCAGTAGGGCATATTTCGGTAATTCTTCTTGTGTTATCTGCATAGGCCTATCAGATAAAAATTGCAGTTTGATTATTATTAGGTTACAGAATTTACGATATTTCTTTCGATAGTGACCGAAATGTAGACAATGAGTTGAAATTGGTCGAAAAGGCCACGGAGGTGTAAATCGAGAATTTTTTGGACTAACTTTTTGAAAATTTGCTTGTATGTGATGCTGTTTGTTACATTTCCTTCGAAAAAATGTTAACGTTAGAAGAAACATTAAGAACAATAGGCCTAATTGATCAGGCTATAGCCGGTGTCCACACCGGCTACTAAGATTGTAATAAAGATTATAACTTAATAATCCGAAAGTACCGGTCGCAACGGCGTTAATGCGACCGGTACTTTCAGCGGCAACGGTTAGGTACTTATATTTCAGCAGTGATGTAGTCCTTGGCCTTGCCTCAAGGCTGCCTTGAGGCACTTTACTGCCTTGCCTTGACCAATTTCCAAAAGCCTTGCCTTGGAAAAATGCATTGGCCTTGAAAATGCCTTGACTATTTCACTTTAGTAGTCATTGGCCTTGATTTCATGCCTTGAAGCACTTTAACGCATTGCCTTGCCTTATGTGCCAAACGCCTTGCCTTGGCCTTGGAAAAATGCCTCGACTACATAACTATTTCAGATTAAATCAGCGCCGTCCGATTGTATATTGCTTGTGAAGAAAGTTTCAAGAAACCATGCAGCTTACAATAATGCAAAATGGGCGTTATAGCATTTGGCGAAGGAGACAAATAAATGACGAGCGATGGGAGGAGTATTCAATGCGCATTTTGCATGTCCGAATCGACGGGACGCCAAGATTTAGCGGCACGTGCCCCGTCTGCCCCATCCCTCGGCTTAAGTCGGTTGCGACCCTGCAGCTTTGTCACTTGATGCAGTGGTAAGCCTATACTTTCGTCCCTCTACTTGCTTAGGAAAACTACGGATCTGTCCTTTTCTTTTCGCAATCCGCAGATTACGGACGAAAACGTTGGAACGAAGATCTGAAGGAAATGATCACGTTTTGTTTACAATTATTATTGTTATATATTCCGATAAATGTATGAACTAGGCGCCTATCCGTCACGTTTGTTATGAAATGAATTACTTCATGCATACATTTGTTTATCTCTTGATAAAATATACTATAGTTATACAGTTTGCCTACGTATTAGCCTATCTGCTAGTTTAAATATGCATAATATATCATGTTTATCTGCCAGATAAACAGCCTATTAGTTAAATAGTCTATTGATTAAATAGGCCTACATGTTGTTTAACTGACAAACATTACATCCCAATTTGCCAATATATTGACTTCACCTAAAATGTACTAATTAAGGAAACCATTTCCAAAAGAATTAGGTTATTTTCAGTGAAACGAGCTACAGTGATTTATAGAATATCATTTCATAATAAACTTGGTGTATCTTTTTTTCGAAAAATATTTAACTAGATCCAAAATAGCTTTGAATATGTAAATTGATCTGTGACTACAGATACGTCAACTGATTCATGCGATCTCAGCATACAAAAAATTTCACCCATCCCTCTCACAAACTATGAACTCTAGGAAGAAAATTAGCCATGATTGATAAAAGTTAACATAATTAAATATAGATGCATGTGTTAGAATAGATATTAGCTACTACGGTACAACCAGTTAGATATTAGCACTAAATAGAGATACAAGTTAGATGAGTTGTACCGCAGGATTAAAATGCATTAAAATAAAATAACGTTATTTGAATGAATATTGCATGATGTGGTCACACTATTCTAATATTAATGGCACAAGCAGTTCAATAATGTCAAGTACATACTACATGTGCAGGTCACAATTGCACAGGTGATATGCAGACCAGTACCCATGATTTCATTTCAACTGGGAGGGGGGGGGGGAATCCACTTTAATCAAATTAAAACAAACTTTTTCCAAACTTTTCATTTGGGGGAATGAGATCCACAACAATTTGGAACAACCTTTTAAAAAAACGCACCAAAACCGCAAATTGTAAGAAAAATGTTCGCTTTGGAGGGGGTTTGAACTTGTAACCCTCCCAATAAATATCGCTCTTTTTGTATGCGCAAGAATAACTTCTACAGGTGATACTACTTGTACAAGTATTAAAATACCTGCACAATGATCAGAAGTTTTCACAAATGTCATTTTGCTATTTTTCTCTACTGTTTTTTTGTCCACAATATGTAACAGTTCTTTTTCCTTGTAATTATCATGTCTACATAGTAGTGACAACAGACAATCAAATGGCGATATATATTGCATACAATAATATAATATTAAACATTATATGATTACAACATTGCATATAATTAATTAATTAATTAATTACAACACTGAAGGTAACTAATTAGTTTTGTAACAGTAAAACGGAAATCTGGCAAAAGTTATTGTGCACTTCAGTAGGAGAAATAGTGAAGAGTTGACAAATGTTGACAATTATTACAACTTAAACTTTGTCAATAAAAAACTGCCCTACTCACTGCATTCCTTACAACACAGCAGTGAAAACATTGGGACAAAAACAACGTACACGATATGAAACCACAATATACAAACTGTGTAATAAGTAACCGTAAAGTTCAACAATAAAAAAACACCACATAGCAAGCTGCAATACTAACAGCTAAATAATACATGC
Organism: Buchholzia appendiculata; assembly: GCA_034694885.1. Lineage (NCBI taxonomy): Eukaryota > Metazoa > Annelida > Clitellata > Enchytraeida > Enchytraeidae > Buchholzia > Buchholzia appendiculata. The sequence continues at coordinate 12,725 of JAQFYQ010000502.1, read as the reverse complement.
AAAATTACGATCCAATAAATACCGCTCAACCAACATCTGCGCATCGTCGGAATGAAATTATACAGTAAGCAAATAATAGAGAAATTGTAAAACACGTGCTGCTATCGATTACACTACTCAGATATGTACCTTGATAGTAATTCATATCACCAACGACATAAACTATAAACAGTAACTACATGATTAATCAGCGCTAAGCTATCGCGTACACACTTAGAAAGGAAAGAAAGAATGGAAATAAAGAACACATGCCGATATAGCTAACACATTTAAACATTACAGTATCAAATGTCTTCAGTTTCATACACTCAATCTGTTGCACGCAACATTGCACTGCACACATCATACATCAACGAGTTTTCCTTGCATAAAGTGATAAATGTAATAAAATGTGTACAGTGCGGCACATACACTGTTCTAGCTCTCTAATATAAGTATACAGTGATAGTTATGGAATGTAGAATATACATATTAACATATATAAATATAATCAACATTATATATTTTGAACAAGAACATAGTAAAACATTCTAGCAAACATTGTATATTTAAGCTAGTAATATATCATTGATATTCATGTGTCTGTGTCGAGCTGTATGTTTCTACGTTGGGATCTTCAGGCAGTGACCATGTGATCATTACACACATTACATAATGAACAATCCAGATTTACTGCTGACAACAATGAATTATACAAATTAATAAATGAGAACATGGCTTAATAGGATCGATAGCATTTAGAAGAAAATAAAAGCCAGGTATTATTATTATATATTATCATTATTATACACGTTATACAGTTATACCACTAGACAAATAAAATAAGATATGCCATAGATCACACATTTTGTGACTTAAATGCAAGAAAAAAATTGTCACAGAAAATTTACACAAAATAATTCTGAAATTTACCCAAAGCCACTCGCTGTAAGAAAGATCAGAGGTAAATGTCTACAAAAAACGTATTTCAAGTCCAACATTCAGAGATTATACACACACCAAGAGAAATGTGTACACAATAAATAGAGGAATGTTTACAGTCAGCAAGTAATACCTTGAGGAATGTTAAAGTACTTTAAAGCAGTAATCAAACTGACAGAGCATGGTCGGGACAACTTCCCAGTTCAAAATCCACCCCCCCCCACCCCAGTACAATGTATTTTGAACCTAATAATTGGACTATTTCAACCCCAATTCTTATTTCTCTGGAGTTAATAATTTCTGTGAAAAAGGCAATTGAAACGGGCCAGAAGGGAAAATTGTCCAAAAAAGACAGACAATTAAAAAAAAGCTTTTCTGCACAATTACAAATAAATTGTAATTGAAAATCCACAATTACAATACTGCTCTATAGTAAATAGAACAACGTTTGAATTAGTCTAAACTAGACTCTAAAGTACCTAGAGGAATGTTTAAAGCCATAGGGCAATATATAACGTAGTACATGAGGAATGTTTCTTTACCCAAGAGAAATGTTTCCTGGAATTGATTTCAAAATTAAATAGAAAACAAAATTGTATGACGAACATGAGACATTACATTTATACTAATAGCAGGTAAGTAAGTACATATGATGATAAAGAAAAAGTACACACTTGTACACATGATCAGAGAGATCAAGTACTACATCGAACAGACAGCCGTGAAATCTGGCAATTCAGAACCAGTACTTGCGAGGGTACTACATTGGCAGAGTATGTCGTCCAAAAACAACACTGAACAGGAAACAAAAGAAATAGAAGTAAAAGTATCTAAACGCAGAGATTACAACTCAGATTTACAGATGGAGGAGATTATAACTCAGATTTACAGAGGGAGGAGAATACAACTCAGATTTACAAAGGGAGGAGATTACAACTCAGATTTACGGAGGGAAGAGATTACAACTCAGATTTACGGAGGGAGGAGAATCTCCTCCCTCCGTAAATCTGAGTTGTAATCTCCTCAGGAGATTACAACTCAGATTTACGGAGGAGGAGAATACAACTCAGATTTACAAAGGGAGGAGATTACAACTCAGATTTACAGAGGGAGGAGATTACAACTCAGATTTACAGAGGGAGGAGATTACAACTCAGATTTACAAAGGGAGGAGATTACAACTCAGATTTACGGAGGGAGGAGATTACAACTCAGATTTACAAAGGGAGGAGATTACAACTCAGATTTACGGAGGGAGGAGATTTAATTTACAACTCAGATTTACGGAGGGAGGAGATTTAATTTACAACTCAGATTTACGGAGGGAGGAGATTACAATTTACAACTCAGATTTACGGAGGGAGGAGATTTCATCATACGTGAGAGACAATTGTTGTACATCTTCTATACAATCAGCTGCACAACAACCTTCACATCAACTTGTAGCTAGCTGTGATGTTTTAACATTAATAAACTCAATGAGGTATACATGCATGGTCCCTCAACTAGTAATAAAGGAATGTTAACATTAGCATTGCAACAATTATTGCAGACATAATGAGATTAACATTGAGAACAATATCTATAATTACATCAAAAAGAAAAAAAATAACCATAATAAGCATTACAAGATACAATGATATACACTGCTTTAGATACGCGTGATATGTATAATAACTGTAGCTGCAAGTGTTATCTGAAGCAATACATGAGTAAGCAGCTTCTATGCCAGTCAGTTCAGTACTTCATCAACATTTACAAAGAACATCTTCACCTAGACTAGGAGGAGAAGCGACATTCTACTTGTTAACTTCTTGTATAAAGTAGAACTTGGCCTTATTAGCCTAGACAACTTGGAATGTTACGAGAGAATGAAGAAAAGAAGGCAAACTCGATATGTGGTGTCTCTCTGGGATGTTCTGGAAGACTAGAACAGTGCAGCTGTACAGCAGCTGTCCAAGTGAGGACTAGAACAGTGCAGCTGTACAGCTGCTGTCCTAAGTGAGGACTAAACAGTCCAGCTGTACAGCTGCTGTCCAAAGTGAGGACTAAACAGTACAGCTGTACTGCAGCTGTCCAAGTGAGGACTAAACAGTCCAGCTGCTGTCCTAAGTGAGGACCAAACAGTACAGCTGTACAGCAGCTGTCCAAGTGAGGACTAAACAGTACAGCTGTACAGCTGCTGTCCAAAGTGAGGACTAAACAGTCCAGCTGTACAGCAGCTGTCCAAGTGAGAACTAAACAGTACAGCTATATAGCAATTGAGCAAGGTGACATCCTGAAAATATCTGACATTCAATGTGCTACTCAGTGTTAAACAAGTCAATGAGATTTCACTATAGACATACCAATAAAAAGCCAAAGTGTATCATTATATTGCAGAAAAGCTCTAAATAAAGCAATGCATGACCTGCAAGTACAGCAGAACCCAGCATACATATCATCAGTACACTTTCATAGAAAGTAGCTCACATCATTCCAATATTATACCAAGTACCCAGAAGTATGTACATGTGAGACAGTAGAGATAGTGAACCGAAGAGATTTCAGTCTGTTAGATATTGCAGAGTACGAGTCACTGCTTCGACTGAAGAGACTGGAATCTTGCCAGAAGGTTTCTTGTTGTACCTTGCTCAGGCAACTCTTCTTCATCATGACGGTCCGACTCGCGAACAACCGTTGGATCACGATCAGGTTCATTCTCAAACTCTCCTGACTCGCTCGCGCTATTTGTCACCCGACCGCTCGACGGCGAAGGGCTGGTCTTCATGCCACCAGCTGACGACGAGGAACTGGTCTTCATGCCAGATTTGTGCGCGGTTCCGCTACCACCATAATGCGACGACTGCTGGGGTGAGGGCGCTTTAGATACATCCTCAATTGATTTGAAATGTTGCAGTAGACTTCTAGTGAGAGCTGGCGGTGGAAGTTCGTCCTCTCTGATTGAACTTGTCATTGGCTCATGTTCCTCGTCATTGTCTGCCGCCATCGATGAGTAATCAGCGTTCTCTCTGAACAAAGGTTCCGATGACTCGCTGCCCGGTCGCGAAGCACGGTCATCGCGCAGCTTGACTGCATCACCTCCGACCACAATGCCTCGTCGACTCGCAGGCACGAAATCTTTCACCTCCCACTTGAACGACTGCACACACACAGACACACAGTGAGCAATAGCTGCGATACATGAGTGATTCATACACAAACACACAGTGAGCAATAGGTGCGACACATGAGTGATTCATACACAAACACACAGTGAGCAATAGGTGCGACACATGAGTGATTCACACACAGACACACAGTGAGCAATAGGTGCGACACATGAGTGATTCACACACAAACACAGACATACACACAGACACACAGTGAGCAATAGCTGCGACACATGAGTGATTAAACTACAACACACACGGCACACACACAGACACACAGTGAGCAATAGCTGCGATACATGAGTGATTAAATTACAACACAGACGTCACACACAGACACACAGTGAGCAATAGCTGCGACACATGAGTGATTAAATTACAACACAATTATGACATAATAGAAATGGGATGAAATCTTGCATCTTTACTCTTGTTATTTAGCAGAGTATTGCTACAGAATTGAACAGATACAGTAACAAGAATCAAGCAACACTAGAAATTCATTGTACCTGTAAATTATAGAAGGAATACCAAAAAACCTTGGGCACCGCAGAGTGGCATCAGAAAGTTGTCAGGAAGAAGAAAAGAAAATCTAGCAGGCATTTGTCACAAGAGCATCATCAGACCTTGCGGAGTATTCTCATAGTGGGGGTCAATTCTGTCAGGTCATCACGAGGACAGGGCATTGGAGGGGGGGGGGGGGTTTAAAGGGTGCACTGCAAGCATAAAGTCTGGTTATTCTTGAACTCTGAGAGAACATTATTATTATTTAATTATTGATTATTCTTAGATTTTTCACCAGCGTCATAGAGATGCTTAGTATTCTTGTTATATTCATCAGCTGATTTTAGTCTGCTGGTTGCTTTCGAAAGATGCTCAGCACCGGTAGAGACTTTACTTTTGTTTCTAAGTACTTATTATGACTGGATTTTTGTGATTGCACGCTCTTGCTGATGCAAACCTGTATCAAAAATGGGGTGATTTCTCTTCATTAGAGAAAGTTATCCTGCTCCTTGATTCAATAGATGTGGCAAGCACAAGTTAACCCGCACCACCAAGAAGGTACCAAAGAGCAGATGGTAGTGGCATACAGTCATGCAACAGCTGTGATCAGACTACTGGCCCTTAGTCGCTCTCTTACGACATGCACCTTTAGCATTCCCACTACCACACGAGTACATTGAACAATAATAATTAATCAGTTGAATTGTTTATATTATTTTAACAGATCAAAACCTTACCATAAAGCTATACATTTCAAATGGACAATTTATATATGCCAATGCTATAATTTTACACACAGCCGGTATTAGAGATGTTGGGGAGAGCCCAATAGTAGGGAGGAAACGTTTGGGAGGGGAGGTCTAACTCTTGCCTAAAATTTAGACTCCAATTCCTTAAAAATTAGCCTAGTAAAATATTTAACATTACCGACTCCCTTCATACTCATTTTGACCACACAGCTTCCAACCATATACTTGGGAACATTTCTGCACACATTAATAAATTATCAATTCAGCACAGAGACTGTACTAAGATCTTAATATTTTGAAAAATCGTTTTAATCTAAATGTTTTAGTATTTTTGTTTATAGTAATCATATTTGCAGTAAAAAGACAGCAAAATAAAAATGTAAATTTCTTGATGATGATAGTGCTCTGTCCGAAGACAGGTCCTGGCGATGGTTATTTGTCTTACGTATTACTACGCATGACACTTAAACCACGGACCGACTAGGCCGAAGAGCACGGGTGGGCGGCCAACGGTCCTTCCTATACAGGCAATGGAGTGTTAACAATTTGCCCAGGTTTGCTACCGAACACAATCAGTCGTTGCAGGAACGCGAACCCTCTATCACTTCACTGCGAGGCATGAACGCTAACGACTGACCTATTCGGTCACTCCTATTCAATTTTCTTAGCATACTAATAACTAAATAAGGATTAGTTATTTACTTGCACCAAAGAAACTAGAGAGAATTTGCACTGAATGTAGAAAAGTCTCGACCATATTTTTAAAGTCATGATATACACATTACTAAAGCTAGCTTTTAATTAAACTCCAGAAATAAAGTGAAAAAAACAAGAAAATTCCATTGGTTTTACATCAGCATTCTACATGTATCTACTCTGTAAAGAATTGCAAAGAGTAACGAGTTACATAACAACACTATCTGTTGCAGTCCAGAAGTAGTGGTTAGTATTCATAATAGTTCTAACTACACACCATATTTATAAGAAGCAATCCCACAAAAGTTGAAGTCATAATAACAATACCCTAATGGTTAGTAACAATCCTAGAATAATAACAGTTAGTAATAACAAACCGATTAGTAACAATGAATAATATAATGGTTAGTAGGAGATTAACATATTAAGAATATCAATTTATCCACAAGTTTTGAGTCATCAAACACAAATGAAAGCAACGGAAATACATCTAGCATGATAACCTACAAGTCCGGCCGATTCATACCTCTCCATTGTACATGCATTTCCCTAAGCATAAATACATGTACTGCGTTGTATCTGCTAACGCACAGGTTTAGCTGCCTCAATCTTACAATTTTGAATTTTAGCTTATAGCTAAGTAGGAGAGTGCTGTTGGAAAATGCTAAGCGTTTGCTGGCTACCGACCGCGTGCTTCCACCAGGCTAAGACCAAATCCCTCGACGGATTCTTCCACAAGTCCACTGCTGCAAGGTTGATGGGAATCTTATTGCAGTAGAATAGGTGTTGTGCACCGTGTTCCATTAATTTGTAAGCTGGACATAGTTTGAAACACTGGAATACTGGACGTCGTAGTGCGTCCCTAAACCAGGACGTCATCTTTGCTCTTCGGAAGGGGGGGGGGGCCACGTCACAAGCTGGCATGTATCAACATGCTAACTCACAAGCCTACATGCTTCAGTCACATAAGCGCAATACATCCATTTCGCAAACACAAAGATCCAAATGCCTCAATCTTATAAGCAACAACACACTTCAACATGCTAACCAAGTCCCCAGAAAGTCTAACTGCTTCAAACTTACAAGCCGACAACCTTCGAGAGATAAAACTTGACAAATGAGAAACCTACTTTCAGGGTACGCTGCTGCTCCTCCTAACAATATGGATACATGTTTACAAGCATTATTTCAGTAATATAGAACGAGACACAATTTAGCCAAATCAAGTATAATAACAGTATTATAACAATAATCATTGGAATCATCATCATCATTAGTGTGCTGCCTTCTGGCAAGTCCTTGGCTTCCAACTTCTTCATCCATCTGTATCTCCTGGTCTTTTCATGTTTCCATAAATCACTTCTTTCAACTCGTGCATCATGCCTATTCTTGGTAACACAATTGCAATTCTCTTACCAATTCGACCCCTTTTAAATACAGGAATTAACTACAGGGACGGATGACATTCTCCCTAGGTCTATTTTCTGTGAAGCACAACTGTTTTCCTTTTAACTCGAAGAAATTGTCGAGGTCCTATTTATTTTCAGTAGTTGCACCACTCATCGAGAAATCAACTTATTAACTATATCATTCACTTTACCTAAAAAACAATAGAACAAAAACAACAAAAAAATAATCAAGTTTATATAACTTTTCTAATCATACACTAATTGATCATCAGTTGCATTTATAGTAATAGTACTCTGTCACTTTCCTTTATGTAATTTATCAGTAACTAATAAAATATAATATTCTGCCAATTCCATGCGTTACGAATGCATTAAAACGATTTACGACTTCCACTATGCTAATATTTGTTCTGCTGTTTATAACTTATCGGCACTACTAACACAATTACATCACAAAGAGTCAAAAGATTACTTGATAAACAGGATTTGATCTACAAACCTTTCGCCTTGGAATCGACTGCTGTTTAGCGGCAGCCATCTCGGACTCAGCTTCAAGTTCGCGGAAAATACTGAGTCTGTTCTTAGTGGTCTGGGGCGGAGGCATCTCGTCAGCGGGTTCAGTGTCATTGCTGTCGATGGTCTCGACCTCCTTGGACACCATCACACTGCGCACTGTCGGAGCTCCCTTATACTCTCGGGCACGCTGACTCGTCTCAACACGAGACATCGACTGGGAGCGGCGCCCGTCAAACGGTGACCTGCCTGAAGATCGACCACGACCTTGACCTGACTCTTGGACATCAACTCCTTGGCTCTTTTCAGCTGCTTCCAGAGCTCTCCACTGCTGGAGTAGAGATCTAGCAAGACCTTGCTGTGGTAACTCATCCTCAACACTTGGCTTCGTGGAAGTAGACAGCACCGGAGAATCAGTAGTATCTCTCTGTGCACTGCTACTTGTACTTCTCTGTGTACTGCTAGAAGTATCTCTCTGTGTACTGCTAGCTGTATGCCTGGAAGGAGTCTCCACAGATGCTGCAAGCTTCAAGCACACCGAGAGAATAGCAAGACATTAGCGACGATACATTAACACACCAATCAAGTGATGGGATACACACAAGTAAAGTGATGGGATACACACTAGTAAAGTGATGGGATACACACTAGTAAAGTGATGGGATACATACTAGTACAGTAAAATAGTTAAATGTGTTATAATTATGGAAATGTTAGCCAACCAGAAATGATCGGTTAAAAACTTGTCAAAATAGTGAACTAAACAGAGCACACATAGTTAAACGCACACACAAACTGTTACATTGCTTTTGCTATAAATGTCAAGGGTTAGGAGAAAAGTTGAATATAAATGTCCTATCACAAGTGCATACAAAAATGTTACCTCAAAAGTATACGCAAAGATGGAATCTGGTTAAAGAACATGAAATGTCCTATCACCCACAAAGGCAATGAAGATCACAAAGATCAATGGAAAGAGTAATGCAAAAAGAGAACAAGTAACATTTGAGCAGAGCTCAAGGGAAAATAGACTTATAAAAATAAGCTAAATTTTTAAATCTTTCGTCTACAAACTACGGTAATAATCAGAAGAATTTCTTGCCTTTGGAACAGTTAGAGAAAATGTATCAGGGTCGATGACTTGCAAATTATTTCAGGGAAGAAGCGGCTGAACATAAATTGTATCTATAGTGAAGTAGATGTAGAAATGTTTAACATCAAAAATAATTTTTTTTTGCATGACATCATCCAATAAAGCAAATCATTTCTAGAACCTAATAAAAGTCTGTTATGGCCTTCAAAATGAAAAAGTCTAGTAACATGTCTAATATATGCTAATTATTAATACATGTTAATACATGTTAAAACATGTTAAATATATCAAAAGTCGGATTTCAAAATATGATGGTGATTGTACATATTTTGAACCTATAGAACGTTCTTGATAACATTTATAATCAAGAAGACTGAACCAAGGTTATACAAAAGAATCTAGAAGATGAACCAGTATCAAGAATGGAAATTAAATCTATATAGGGAAATATTTTCAATAATACTAAAAAATACATGCTCATTAGATATTCTATAATCATGTATTTTTCAAATTACAACCGCTATTTCAAACCAATTGAAAGGGATGTTGACAAATTAGACAGCTCCATTTGAAAATCACCAATCACACTCGGAAAATCAAAGCTCAAACAGAAAGAAAGTTTGTAGTTAACACAAATGTAAAACTGTTGAAGAAACAATGAATGTAAAACATGTTACTGGAAATATATATATATATATCATGTTATATTATGTTGCTAGAATAAATATTATGTTACTACAATTATAGATCATGTTACTAGTGAGATTGCACAGCCATTACTAGAAGTAGTTCCAGAAAGCTTACAAAACTGAACCTGAATCTCTACCTTGCTTTGTTTTTCAGCACTTGTAGAATTGGATCTGAGAGGAACTCTAGCCGAGCCCGCCGATGAGGCAGGACTTGAAGCCAGCTTGCCAGTACTTGATGCCGGGCTTGGCGCTGATGTCTGCTCCTGCTCCATCTGTTTGAACTTGGCAAGGAGATTACGAGCCATCGAAGGAGGAGGAAGTTCCTCTTCCAACACGCTAACAGTTCCAGACTGCACCACATCACCGGTCTGCCCTTCCAGTGCTGCCAAGCTGAACATTTCACACATCAAACAGAAACCATAGAACAATCTATGAGACTGTGCACAACATAACACACCGCTGATAGCAGCCGAGACAAACAGTTGCAAATATCAATTGTAACATTTAATTGTCTCAAATTAAAAGTGATCTTTATGCTAAACGCAAACTTGTAAAAAATATACTCATAAAGGAAACATATTTATTCACAAAGCTGACAACTTTACATTGTAATGTATACAAGCTATTTATTAAAAACACTACTATCCAATCCTTAAAAATAATAATCTATTTAACGGTATTCATTGGTTTCACCTATTTAATCAGTTCAGAAATAATCATGTAATTTACAAATAGTCGTGCTGACATGTCAAATCTGTACAGCAACTGATGCCAAGGACAAAAATGATAGTCTGCAACTGTTTTTGATGCTGAAACGTCAGTCTATGCGGAGTTTACAGAAAGAATTTTCATTGAATTGGCTTGTAATCAAAACTTTTAAAATAAATTTATTGGAAACAGCATCCTGCACTAACACTGAAATATTGCAAAAATCACATACATTGTCTTGACGCTTACACACTAAATGCTTACTATGATTGGAATAAAGTAAAGTGCTCTTCAGCACTGAACAGATTAACTGGTCACCTAACCTGTTGTCAGTATGTCTTGGACCGGGCGATGTCTCTCGTTTAGCTGCTGTCGTGCCCCTGTGACCGAAGTCAACTGATCTAGAAGCATCCGTCGTAACCGTCGTTCGACCAATCACGGTCTTTGATGTCTGCGTCGGTTGCTTAGCAACGCTGCCATCTGTTGAGTCGGCCATCTTCTCAAAGATGCTCCTCACAGACTTGATGGGCACCGTGGGAATCTGAGAGAACATTATCACCGTACAGAAAATAAACTTGCAATGTTTGCTACGAACAAAAATTCGGCAGATGACTAGTATACAGCTATATTATAGCTCTCTATAACTTTGGTTTTAATAAAGCTCATCAAATCGCAACAACGAAAACGTTTTTAATGAAGTTGTTCACCGGGGAATATTAGTATAACAGTTACAGAAAAAAATAAATCAAAAACTTTGTACTACAGAGCTAGTTAATTCATTAATTAAAATTAATACCAGCAAATATCCAAAAATAATAAAACACTGGTTTTGTTATGTCATATTTTATGTGACGACAGCTGAAGAACCGTGTGTCACTAGCAATAATTATCAAACAGGAACAGCTGAAACGAGATGCGACAAAGTTTGCGGCAGTCTTATTCTATTCATTTAGCATCTTAGCAATGATGACGAAGAGTGTTCTGCTCAAAGGCAAGTCACAATCATGACAACACAATTGCACATATCCTACACTGCACATAATATTAGGCGATTATCTAAGCTGAACTCATTTACATATTTATGTAAATTTATTCTGAACTATATAAATACATTACTACTGCTGCACTCTTGCTGATTAATTCTACAACGGGTTCGTTTTTTCACTACAAATTGGTTCATTTGTACAAGTTCCACATTCATCACATACACCACACCACACAACGGCGCTCAACGAAGTGATCACAACTATAAGAATTAACGACTGTTCAAAAATCATACATAGGACTAATCACAATCGTGACATAAAATTTAGTTTATATAACACACATCGACAAGGAGAGATTAGGGAGCTGCATAATCACTTGCATGTAGTCTATTGCAAGAGAAATTAACTGACAGAAAGTAGTCAAGGAAGCAATTACAAAATAAACGAACCACTTCTTTGACAACGGAACTGTTTCCAGTTTCATCTCCAGAGTCATCGTGATACGAGCGCCTAGCAACACACGACATCAGCGACATTAGAACTGAAATTCATTTAAAACTCCACAAGCCATTTATCAACAATTTATCAGCAACTGGCTTTCTAAGGCAAAAACATTCAACAGCGAAATGGTCAGTAGCAGAATAAGTATTATACAGCAACCAAAGCTTTCATGACAAATCTACTAGTTTAGTAAACATACAAGGACAAATTTTGATACAATTAAGTTTTGTGGACTTATATAAATTGATAGTAAATGATTATTAAAGATTCCAATTGTTCACACCATCACAGGGCTTATTAACAAAAATTTGTCATTCGCAGGTTACAAAATAATACACTGCGCTGAACAATTATAATTGATTCGTTCTGACGATGATAATGATAACTAAATGATTACCTATTCAACTGCAATACGATACCAACTTCCCTAACCACAATCAACCTTTGGAATAACCCAGCTGGAGTGGTTGCCTTGCTGACCAGGTGGGATCAGGAGATTGGCGCCATTGAAACAATGTGTATGGAAGTGATCTTCGATATCATAGATCGCTGAAGTCAAAGAAGAAGAAGATAACTAAATGATGATGATGATACCGACGACATTGACTGCACTTACCTGTTAACAGGGGTAGAAGAATCAGCTTCGTATTGTGAATTCGGTCTGTGGTCGTCATCTGTTAAAGACAGAAATGTACACTGTTATCCTCAATACCAGTGGCGGTTCTAGAGGGCAAAAGGGGCTTGGGGGGGGGGGGGGGGGGGGGGGGGGGGGGGGGGGGGGGGGGGGGGGGGGGGGGGGGGGGG
>JAQFYQ010000501.1:0-16793 GCA_034694885.1 Buchholzia appendiculata | reverse complement strand
TGTACAGTGAAACTGTGGCAACGCAATGCGTTTTTTATTCAACGTTTTTTAACGTTTTTTATTTTTCTGACGTTTTTAACGTTTTTTAACGTTTTTTCCGAACGGTTTTTACATCTATGGATGAAATAACACTGGTAGGTAGCTAGATAGGTTTCGGTGTCAATATATCACCGGTCTCCCTAGTAGCTTTCTATAAAGCCATGCATTAATTCTGTCTAAATTACAATAACTCAATTAGTTTGATTTTAATTTTTGTATTGTATTTTGTATATGCTTTTTTGTCAATTGTGAAACGTACTTTTGGACAAATTAAATACTACTACTATGCACTACCGTTTCAAATTTTCTCTCAAAATTAAAATATTTGTAAATAAGCTCATTCAGAGAGTTAAAACGGGCAGATTATTATTAATCCCAAACGAACTTTTCATATATCTTACCTCAAAGCTCTGTGCTCCAAATTACTGAAGGGCTTTATAAAGTGAACAACTATTCTCACAGTAACTGTTCACTCACGGCCGCATTTAGGGGGTTGGGTTTGAAAGCCCCGAATTTTTTCTTCTTTCGAATGCATGTATTGTTGAAAAAATTGTGGGAAAAGGTCGCCAATTGTTTTTAAACTCATACCACCCTCCCAAATAAAAAGTAAAAAAAAATCGTAAACAAATTAAATTCCATACCCCCTCAAAATGAAATTCTGGTTACTGCCGTTCAATGGCTAACTTTTAGCATGATACTTATGAGCAAATACTGCAGCCCCCCACCCCCCCCCCCACAGCCCATTTGTCGCCTGTGAGGAGTACAGTTGTTTTGCAGCCGAGGCATGGGTTCACATGTATACATAGAAAAGTTTGATGCCGGGCACGAGGAACATGCCACGGTGGGTGAGGGCACGGACGTCTGCCCGGGCACTTGACCATGATGCCCCCGGTCCTGAGTAGCGACCTGACCATATAAACTATCACAAAACTGACAACAATTACATCACTAGTTTAATGTATACAGAGAAACTCATTTATTACAACAAAACGTACAGCATGCAACGTACTAGAACATATCGTACTGTTACAAGATCAGCTGATAATGACGTCATCAATCTGACTGTGACGTCATCAGATGACAATGACTTCGTCATGGCTGACTATGACGTCATCAGTTGACAATGATGTCATCAGTTGACAATGACGTCATTAGTTGACAATTACGTAATCAACTGTCCATGACGTCATACCACGTAACACAGTACTGCAGTCTCTACCAAACGTGACGTCATAGTCATATACTGACCCAGTTCTCTCTGACCTATATTAAGTATAGTATCGACGAATCAAAGCAACATTTACACAATGTAATACTGTAATTAATGAAACAATAACAACATACAATCTAATTAGAGTATCTCTACATTCAGTGTTTGGTTGCTTCAGAAATTAAATTGAATCAATTAGTTTCAAAGATTAGAAATTTCAAATCAAAGACCATACAAGAAAAGATCAAAGCTATATCAAAAAACCAGACCAAAGATAATAGAAAATAGGAAATATGATAAAACATAATAGAAAAGTTTAAAGGCCGTAGAATAAAAATAAAAGGCCATAAGAAGAAAACAAAAAACATAAGATATACAAAAATGATAAATCGAAGACCAAAGGACAAAAGAAAAGTCCGCAGAAGAAGAGACTAGAGACCATGCAAGCAAAGTTAAAGACCATCATGGACAGATCAAGAGATAAGGAAAGATAAAAATTACTCTGGAAAGGAACAAATACCTCGTCATGAAAAATCAAAGACAAAACAAGGACAAATCAAGCCCTCGCCAGAAAAAATCAAATACCTCATCAGGAAAAATCAAGGACCTCATCAGGAAAAGTCAAGGACCACACAAGGAAAAATCAAGACCTCATCAGGAAAAATCAAGGACCACACAAGGAAAAATCAAAGACCTCATCAGAAAAAATCAAGACCTCATCAGGAAAAATCCATACAAGGGAAAATTAAAAACCTCTCTGGGAAATATTGCAGACCACACTAGGAAAAATCAAAAACCCTTCTAGGAAAATCGAAGACTACACCAGGAAAATTCTAAGAATTCAACAGAAAAATAAAAGACCTCATCAAGAAAATCAATGACCTCTTCAGGAAAAATCAATGACCAGGAAAATTACAGACCTCACCAGGAAAATCAAAGATCACACCAGGAAAAACCAGGAAAAACCAAAGACCTCACCAGGAAAAATCAATGACCTCATCAGGAAATTTCAAAAACCTCACCAGGAAAATCAAAGACCCCATCAGGAAAAATCAGAGACCACGCCAGGAAAAATCAAAGAATTAACCAGAAATAAATCAAAGACCTCAAAAGAAAAATTACAGATCTCACCAGGAAAAATCAAAGACCTCACCAAGAAAAATCAAAGGCCTTACCAGAAAAATTACAGATCTCACCAGGAAAAATCAAAGACCTCATCAGGAAAAATCAAAGACCTCATCAGGAAAAAATCAAAGACCTCACCAGAAAAATCAAAGACCTCGCCATGAAAAATCAAAGACCTCGCCATGAAAAATCAATGACCTCATCAGGAAAATCAGAGACCTCATCAGGAAAAATCAAAAATCTCACCAGGAAAAATCAAAGACCTCATAAGGAAACTTCAAAGACCTCATCAGGAAAAATCAAAGACCTCATCAGAAAAAATCAAAGAATTCACCAGAAAAAATAAAAGACCTCACCAGAAAAATCAAAGACCGGTCCTCGCCAGGAAAAATCAAAGACCTCTTCAGGAAATCAACAACCACACAATGACAGAACAAAGATCAAAGATCGAAGGATCAAAGGTCGAAAGTTCAAAGACCAAAGAAAAAAACAAAGATCAAAAGATGTAGGGAAAGATCAAAGAATTAAAGATCACAGATCAGTACAATGGATGATAAAAGAACATGCAAAGAAACATCACAAGGAAGTACCAAAGTGTGACAGAGAGAAAAACAGTAATCAGCAAACAACACTCCAATTCTGAAACCAAATAATGTTGTATTGAAGATCAGTGCCACCTGACAAAGTTTCGCATGATCCACACTACTGAATAACAGAGTGTGATGAGCGGAAAGTGCTTAAAAAGAAGTGCAAGGTATGCAGAGAGAATGCACAAAAAGCAGAGATTAATTGTTATGCGCACAGCAACACTGCAAAGATTGGAATGTGTGAGGAAACATATTCATCTTACAGACGAGATACAAAATACAAGGCTACAAAAATATACAGAACCTTCTGCTGCTAAGCAAAGTACTAGATTCCACAATATGCAAGCACATACTACATAAACACATCAAATAAAAGCACGCAATGCACAAACACGAACAAGCACTTAGCACATTATGTACAAAACGTTCAGCAGAATTTTCAGCAGATGATTCAATAATTCATCTAAATGAAATTCGTCTGCCAGTTTTCACCCACAAATTAGCTGCAGTACCCATGGGCCCATCCACTGCATGCATGTGTGCCACCCACTGTCTCTTAATCCGCACCGGCTCGATTTATCTTTCTAGCCTGAATACTACTGAATGGAATCGCACTTAAGACTGGACCACAATTTAGAATTCGTCTGCTGAGAAGTTTACTGAGCCATTTATAATCTGCTGCCTCTGTCATTATCAGAACGTTTCGATAGAATAAATATATTAATTAATTAATTACAATCAAAAATTACAATAAATTGACGAAATAAATTATAAGATCATGAAGTTAGTAAGTTAAACAATAAACAAACCATAGTGTTAATTAAAACAAGGATATCAGATTACATTTGTCCAAGTTAGGCAAACAAGATGCCTTTTTCAAAAAAACATATCATCTGAAGAAAAGGGAGAAAAGAGGTAATGGAATCAAGTAACTGATTATTCAATTAGAAACTGCAGCCACACTTTCCCTGAGGTCAGATCTCGGGTTTACAATTAAATATTACAATCTTTCATGGCATTTCTTATAGGTGCACGCAGTGACCTTTGGAAGCAAATTCATTATTATGAATCACAAAAATGGATTATCAAATGATAATGCAACTGGATTACAAAGCTGTACAGTAATCAAGTTGCTGCTAGTAAATATTTTCAATGTACAGTCTTAGCGACTTTTACTACGGGCAATAATTCTTTACGAATTATCCATATAATTTACAATTTGTCAGTTAAATAAGTTAAATATATTATACAGAATAAATAAATAAATTATTGTTTACAAATGGACAACAGAGATCATAGGTTCTTGGCTTTCTTACAAACAATGAAACAACATCAACACAATACAGTTAAGTACATGAAATAAATGTACACCGGATACCTTGCGACAGTCTTTGAACACATGATATGACTAAAGCATTTGACAAAATAGGTCAGAGAATTTTCAAGCGTTCTGCATTAAGCTCAGAGATGGTCCACTTTAGAAACTCAGCTAATAATACTCAGACAAATCAAAACCAATACGAGAGGCATCGTTGAGATGAATTAGATGCCAGCTATGGGCTTCTTCTTTCGCCTTCTCACTCGTTCCAAGAAAGTGACGTTTTTCTTTCCCTGAGTTGTCTCATCTTTGGCAGGAATCTTTCCGTCTAGAACTTTGAGGTCAGCTGCTTGTCCATCCACAGCTGTCTGCTGCTGCTGTTCAGCTGCTTGAGAGCGAGCCAGCTGCTCTGCAGCTGCTTTAACTGCTGCGCTGTGACGCATCCGAGCCCTGTCCAATAGGATTCTTGTTTCGGCAATGACGTCACCTTCAGCTGAGATTTGAATGAATGTGTCAAGGCCGCGCTGCAGGAAGAGAATAGCTGCGTCAGTCTGGCCAGCTCGGAGCAGCAGCTGGCCTAGCTGCTTGTATGACTCACCGGTGCTGTGGTGTGACTCGCCTAGGGCCTGCAGAAGACAGAAATAGAAACCATTGCTGAATTATGCTAAGTTTCTGTTTATTCGTAGTCCTATAAATGAACTTCACTAAAAATATGTAAATACACAGATTTTTTTATACATAATTTGGTAACTACAATTAGCCTAGAACTGGTTATGATACTTTTCCAGACATTATTGCTGAAACTAGCCAAGATTAATAGATTAATTTTATCTGCACAAATTGAGACTACACATGTGTAGTACACATGCTACACATGTGTAGCACTTATTCCATCTTGCACAGTTGAATAATGACTGAAAGTCATCTGAGACTATACGAAGAAGAGAACGTGAACAAGAACACCGCCTTACACAAGATGAGTAGAGGTGTCTGAAAAGATCTTTAATAAGAGTAAATATTCATCCACCAAAAAAGAATGGGCTCTTTCAATGACAACGGCAGCAAATGTCTCAGAGATCTCTGATTGACTGAAAATATAACTGTACATCACTCACGTGACTGATGATGTCATCACTTGTTACTGATCATGACGACAGTATTTCTTCAATGGCCTTGACCATTGAAGTTTACATCAGTCATGGCTGTACTATTTTCATTGGTTAGCAGTATTGTCCGATGACGATCTATTCTTATTCAAGATCTTTGTGCAGGAACGTTATCAAGTAACTTCGTCAGAAGCTGAAGGGTCCAAACCGGGGACAATGTAGACCTCAGACCTAAATAAGCTTAGCAAAACTGTAGAAGTTCAAGCAAGAAGTGCAATCACGCAAGAGATATTTCAGTCCTTAGGCCCACGCAACTATATAACTAGTAAATCATTAGCACAACTGTGGAAACATGCAGTGTTGTGAATACCTTAGTTCTAATGGCAAGAGCGTGAGCACTTGAGTAGATGGAGTCTGGCAGTGAGCCTTTCTTGATGGTAGAGTTTGTCAGAGTCGTCCATGAGTCAGCAGTGCGAGGATGGGCGGAGCCATGACGTAGTCGAGTAGATACACAATGCCTGAATCAACCAATCAGAAACCAGCGTTGAGCAACCAGTAGTAATCAAATTAAAAATGTAACAATACAAGATGGGTAATTTAAACTAACAAAAATCAAGATATCATCATTCAAATTAAAATAACTTGGACTAATTTGGAGCAAAAGCAAACTGTTACTTTAAGTAAATGTAATTAGTTTTAAAAGAATCTAGATATTGAACTTATCAATAACAGGTTGTTTTACAATTCTGATTGGTTACCTGAATGCCATTCTCCTTGCTCGTCCAATCAGATTGAGGCTGTCCCAGAGAGACCTGCGGCACTCATAGCCAGCGATCAGCTGCGGATGTCCGTCCAATTGACAACTTCTTATAGCGTAGTCTACGTACCAACACATCAACATGAAGCATGGATGGACAGTGTGACAGAGAGCGAGACAGAGAGAGACAGACACATGCAGAGAGAAACGAACAGCGATACACACACAGAGACAGAAAGATACAGATAGTGAACACAGAGAGAGAAAAAGAATGACACATCGAGAGGCAGACAGAACGAGACAGAGACATACAGATATTCAGAGAAACTTAGACAGAGGATAGACAGAAGGGCCCACAAGTCAGACACAGAGAGATAGACTGACAGGAAGACAGGCACAGAAAGAGACAGACATACAAAAAATAGAAAGACAGCATGACGTACAGACTGACAGACCGACGGGAACTCAGAAATATCTCACAATACAATACAATATCTAGCTGAATAGAGCGCTGCGGTTCAATATCAAAGGACTAAACAGGATGTAAACAGGAAGACACACAGTCAGGCAAACAGGTCGATAAACAGACAAACAGGCAGTCAAACAGACAGACAGACAGACGATAGACAGACAGACAGACACACACACACACTCATACACACAGACAGACAGGCAGATCATACCAATGTACTGAGTACATGTGTACTGACCACTAAGGTTGAAGACATGTACTGCTGTCTGTACATGTCCAGTGTGAGTCAGCATCCAGGCGTACAGCTCAGCAGAGTACACAGTTCTGACGTCACCACTGCCCACGGACTCAACGTGGATGTCCAGGGACCTCTTAGCCAGGATCAGACCTTTCATCCGGGTACCTACGTCCTGCCAGTACACCTACAACAGCGATACAATACAAGTCATATGACATATCACAATACAAGTCATATACTCCTATGTCATACCACTGTCACAGTGACCAATCACAGAAGGTCCCTCTATACAATCTATCTACAAATATGAGGATAAGGATTTTTATTTAAAAGTCAGTCTTGAAAAAAATGCTGAAATCAAAAAAACGTCAATGCCGACGATTAAATTTTGCACTTACAAAATTTTAAATAAAGGTAAAGGAGATGAAGAGTCAAATTGCTGTAAAACAATTGAATACACTAATTCTATCAGGTGTTGCACCAACCGGATATGAAGTGGAATTAGCATAGATAAATTGCAGAGAGATTGACTGAGACTTTGGTTAGCTACCTTGACTATGTAGCTGGATTAAGCAGTATATGCCTAAATATATTAATCACAAAGCAGATCTGCCTGACCTGCCGGTAAGCAGGTCAGCATCACGTTGTCATCTTCGATCAGCCAGTAGTGGGATGGTTATGGTACCTAAGACTAGAAAGAAGTTCGGAGAACGTGGCTTCTCTTTGCACCTCCATCAGCCTGGAATAAGCTGTCTGCTGAACTGCTCTTAGCGCCATCGCTCCAACGGTTCAAAACATTACCGTACTTAAAACTCAAATGTTCCGTTTGTCTTATCCATAGCGTGTTTTGAATCTATCTTTTGTATGTTTATTTTGTTTAACAACGTAAAGCGCCTTGGATATAATTTGTTATGTTACGGCGCTCTAAATTAGGCCTGTTTTACTTACTTACTTACTTCCAAGTAATGAATTAAATAAATAAATAAATAAATTATACTAAACTCTATATATTATTCATAATCCAATCTATTCATAATATTGCCCTTAATTCAGTTTGAAAGATGTACTATATTCTCATTAACTCTGTATTTTGTTGTTGTTTATATAGACATCTGATCACACGCTAAACTATTTATCTACAGACTACAGTACATTATACAATTATTACTGTATAATCTTACTCTAAATGCGTCGACTTTGGTTGTATAAGCTATGGAGTTTGCGTGTTATAGGCTATAATGTTTTGTGCATGCTTATTTTTGTACTTTCTTATTGATCAATTCTGTTGATTGCTTGTACTGTTCACATTCTGCTTTTGCAATAAACTTCATTATATTATATAATTAAAAATATAATTTCCTAAAGGTCAAGGTAAATCACACAAAAATATTGTTATTTGCAAAATCCATTGAAATAACAACGTTATTGAACTGTGAAGTACATTTCTTGTATGAGCTTAAGTACAAGTAACTCATTTACCAAATAAATACGTCGAGGAAGGCGTATCCCTTGCTTTTATAAGTTCAGTCGTCGGTCCTCTTTGCTTACTTCCGGTATGAGGAACAAAGTAAGACTTTCGTTGCAATTCCTCTTCTATACCTTCTGGAGCAATTTCTAAACACGATTCATTTCTTATAACTATTTTAATATAAATAAATAAACATATTTATGTATATATCACGTGCCTCCTTTTCAACTCGAATACCTTGTAATCTGTATTCAGTCATCAAGTTTAACTAAACAAACTTCTGATCGGTCCTAGAAATTAGAACTTATCGAAGAAATCAACTGCAGGTATATTAGATACCATTTATAACTTGTATGATTTTATTGGCAGCAATAAAAAAGAAAGCTGAAACATCAAGAGAAACATTGCTGTAAAGATAATATTACTAATTTCTGCTTTAGAGATATGCGTTAAATTACTTAGTGAATTTTTGTTGTCCACAATAAAATTGTAAATAAGTTCTGAGGCTCCATCGAATTGGAATTAATAATTAATGTAATATTTTATAAAAATATAAGATTTTTCACTTTTTATATGTAAATATATATTTCTGAGTGTGCACTGAAGTCTTACCTCCAATAAACCTGACTTCGCTGATCATGATCCACTTCATGTCAAAGAAGAGAAGCAGCTTGACGAACCGTCCGACGCGATGTTGCAGTGGTACACTGACTTGACGAGCGTATTCCAGCACAGAGTCTTTCAGGTACTCATGCACGATGTACTCGTTCGAGTAGTGCTCTTCGTCGACACCGAAGTACACCTGCACCTCTTTGAACACGCTCACCTCGCGACTGAAGAAATTATTAGCCGTGAGGACAACAGCGGAAAAATTCCGCATCGAATCGAATTCAAATACGAGTTCAACCGAGTCGCTGTTGGACAGATCGCTTCTCCAGGCGATCCACTCGTATCCTTTCTTGCCAAGGTTCTGTAAGTCCAGTCGGAAATTCCAGTTTCCCTCGTCGAGATCGGTGAGCTGTCCAAGTCCTCCGGAGAGATGACCATCGATGACCGCTCCGTCGTACGTGAAGTCATAGAAGTCCATCTCTGTGCCACGGTGGTCTCCTTGTCTCATGCTGTACGATATCGTGCCGTCTGGACAGGCACACAAACCATTGCACATAGAATGTCATAGAGCATAGGGAGTACGACAGAAACAGATGTGATGGGTATGGAGAAAGGTGAAATGATTGGTGGAAGAAAGCGGACAATCGAAGAGGTTTCAAATATTGTTGGAGAGAAAGAGAGGGACTGTAATAGTGAGATGAAGTGGATTGGGCACACAGTTACAAGGAAAGAGTTTTTCTCGCAGTTACAAAAAAAACAGAAGAAGGCTCGAGAAAAAATCAAGAAGTCGATCAAGATTTGGATCGATAGATGAGCTGCAGACAGATTCTCACGGGACAGTTTTAATGATGAACAGAAAATAGAGATGGATAGTGAAGCTGAATGATAAACTCGAGCCCGGAGGTAGAAAAATAACGACATGGCACATATAACAAAGACTGAAAATAAACAAGATTCATACAAATTTAGAAACAACTCAAAATATTCATATACAGTATGATACAAGAATAACTAAAGAAACAGATAAGAGTGACATAGAAAAGCTACAGGATGAACGGCACTTGTGAGATAAAGCAATCAACGATCACCAAATTGTCAATGAGAGCTTAAGAGTGGAACTCTAATCTATCTTTCTATACTTACCTCGAATGATAAAGTTCTAGAATTTACAACAATTCAAAAAAGTTGTAAAATAAATGAATTAGCTTGCTTCAGCAGCTACGATGGAAACTGCTACAGCGAGAGGTAGATACCGACGGATTTATGGAGGATACCTCCACATTATATACTGTCACATACATCATGTTTTATAACAAAAACGCTTGCTTATTTCATTTTGTCACGCTATTCTTAATTATGACTAAACTTCTCGCCCTTCTCGCGCATCTATTTAGGTATTTCGATTCTTGCTAGTTCTTCTACCACATCTGTCTTTTGGAAATCCTAAGAATTCTGCATCCGTCGCAGCAGCAGCAGCAGCATTGCTACCTGATCCAACAGCTTGAGCAGCAGCTGCTTTAGCAGCTAAAAAAACAGCTGCTGAAACGATAGCAACAGAATCTTAAAAATCTCGAGACTTGGATTGCTTTATGCAACATTTATTTTCTCTCTTCATTAGATGTTAAACACTTCAGAACATACATCGATCTTTATAATTAAGCGCATTAAAAAGCATAAAACTGCAATTAAACAGGGAATGATTGTCAACAACAAAGTCAACACTTCAAATATTTGTGATTTTGATAAAAAGTAGTCCCGGCTGTCGGAAGCAAGAATACTATTAAAAAGTATTAATATGGGCACAGAAAAATACGACTGTGTCGTTTTTCTTTGATTTAATAAAATATATTGTTCATACCTTTCCATGGACACCCGTAGACTTCTACCCGCATGCACACTGTTCTTGGATGACTGGCAAATGGAACAAAGCGAAGACGTCGAGCTATGATTGGTGGATGCAGTTCTCTCAGTTCTGCCAGGAAAGTGTTAACATTGCCGTCAAACATCTGCAAAAGAAATATAAAAAATCTTAATTGCAAAGTCATTATGTTTTTACCCTTTATTGCAATATTTGTTTGAACTGAACAGTCATGGGTTCACATTCAAACCTCAAGTAAACCGGTTGTTTCGAACTTTTGTAACCCAGAATTCAGAACAAAGTAAGATATTACAAAACTAACCGATAGGGATATGTGCAAGAGTTGCTATGTTATGTTAAATTATGTGTTTTAAAGAACACGAATTGTAATCGTTGTACTCATCGCCCCTAGTAGATCGGTTTTACTATTGTATTCCACTCCAGGAACAAATCCATGAATTTATTTAGACAAAAACTCGGTACATAATTAAATAAATGTATGCTGATAACGTCATTACTCTATCAAGTGTTAATATATTAGGATTATGAATTATTATTATAAGTGGTCAGAGCAGGAAATGTATAGCACAAAAAATCAAGTGTTACCTCAATTCCCTTTAAGTTCCGAAATCGATTCCAATGCTCGCCATCTTTTCTCTGATATTCCAGCAGGTAATTGGGGGCAAATTCTTGGCCCTAAAATAATATGTATAGCGTACTTGTACAATGCAACTGTTAAAGTTAAACTTACTTAGAAGATTAAAACCGTTTAACAATAATACAACAATTCTGTATTAAACTGTAACTAATAATATTTAAAATATTCTTTAAACTGATTCTGGATTTAAATATTGCATCACAGCATACACAGCTATGATATTGTCAATGTCATTTTAAAACACAAGTCAAGTAAAAAATGCCATGTTATTTATGTGATTAAGATACGTAATTGTAAGCTATGAAAATATAAAAATAAACAGCAAATATTTTCTAATTTGATCTGGTCAAATACAACACGTCTTCATAAAATTCATAATTGAATCAAATTGCTAAAAAAAAAATAATTCTTCGAAATGCGAGACCTGTCCATTGCCAAATCTTCCTTGTGTCTCGACCATTGAAATGACCTTGAGCTCGTCAAAGTCAATCTGTAGCCATTCGTAGGAATCTTTTCCCACTTGCCCTTTGGGACACCACGCCCCTCCATTTCTTTCAGTCCGAATTCTGAAACACAATTAAAACACGCCAACTCTATGAAAGTTCTAAATGTATTGTAGAATCATGTAAGCATTAAGCAGTGCAAGGTATCACATATTTACTAAATAGTTGTAGGAAAAGTAGTTGTAGGTACCAAGCAGTTGTAAGTACCAAGTAGTTGTAGGTACCAACTAGTTGTAGGTAACAACTAGTTGTAGGTAACAACTAGTTGTAGGTACCAAGTAGTTGTAGGTACCAACTAGTTGTAGGTACCAACTAGTTGTAGGTACCAACTAGTTGTAGGTACCAAGTAGTTGTAGGTACCAAGTAGTTGTAGGTACCAAGTAGTTGTAGGTACCAACTAATTGTAGGTACCAACTAGTTGTAGGTACCAAATTGT
Organism: Buchholzia appendiculata; assembly: GCA_034694885.1. NCBI lineage: Eukaryota > Metazoa > Annelida > Clitellata > Enchytraeida > Enchytraeidae > Buchholzia > Buchholzia appendiculata. The sequence continues at coordinate 4,409 of JAQFYQ010000501.1, read as the reverse complement.
TGCAGATAATCGCAAGTATCAGATTTCTTCAAGTTTCAAATAGTTGCAGGTATCAAAGGTTTAAAGTTGCTATTATTTAAAACCTTTTCTTTTAAGATTTCTTCTATATTTTACATTCCATAAAGTCACCACCGTGTACTATGGCATAGATGAAATGTGATCTGTTCGTTTAGCTTTGTCTCCAGCCAAGGCCCTGCGGGGCGGCTGGCGACGTACTCAATAACCTGTAGACCTACCTCCCTCCTCCATAGACTTTTGTCTACCATGGAGAATATTATTATTATCCTTCATCTTCAATAATAAATTAATATTTCGAGCCTCGAGTAACTTTACACACAAACGACGGACATGCCATTTATATTATAATGATGCCCTGCGGCAGAACATGGCACAATACACAATACATGGAGCTCCGCTGCTATAGAAAGAGTCTGATAAACTGAATATGCCTTACTGTTTCAAGATAAGCAAATCAAAGCCAGACTGAAATATACACCATTTCATTAAGCTGAAAATATATACCAGTCTACGCCAAGAGCGTCTTTTACAGTGAATACTTCAAACTACACCGTGAGGTGAAAAAAACAAACCAAATTGTAATTGTTGTAACTTTCTTATCTATTAATGGATTTGTGTCAAAATTTGTCGAAACACAGTACTTTATATGCTAACACTGCTACAATCACAGTTTATGCTCAAAGTGTCTGCCAACAGCTTTAACACAGGCATGCAAAAGAAGTGGTCGAAAGCGTTCTAGCCAAACTATTTCGACCACTTCCAGACCGTCGGTCGATGCTTCCAGTTCCATCAATTTTCCGAATAAGTACATATAATCCACAAAGTGTCCAGCCCTTATTTAGAGATTCTTTCTAGCGCTACAGTTTTTATTTTGTGTCAAACATTTATCGTGTGCCTGTCTTTCTCACTAAACGGCATTGTTGACGACGCTACAATCTATTAATAATGTGACGCAATGTTTACGCGTGACGTTACTAAAGTGACGTCACGCTTAAACATTGCCTGCTAATGGTTAACGAAAAATAACAATTTTTGACGCTATTTTTGTTCGAAGGCTAAGTCTTTAACATACAGGAAACTTTTCGTTGATATAGGTAAAAGTTTCAACGAGTTACATTAATAAAAATTTATCGGCGGTAAATAAGTCACATATTCTGTAATGTGAAATTGTAAAACTTTAATAACCGCTAAAATTATATAAGTCTGTGTAGAGACGATGATATTAGAGAAATAGTTTGTTGTAAGATATCGCCTTACCTTCTTTCTATGGTTCTCATCACTCCCCCAGTGTACGTCATAGTCATCATAAAGAAGACAATGACAGCGCCGCAGTTAATGACGAAGAGAATGATGCCTAATAACGAAACTGAATTCTTCTCGTTGTCCTCAGCGTCTTCTACTTTCTGTCCATCTGACCCGAACCCATTCAGTGGAATTACATCCTTCTCTCCAGGTTTGATGATTGTTGTAGTGAAAAATTTCTTCTTCTTCTTCGGTTTTACTGCTTTGTTCACTTCTACCGCAGCATCATGGTTATCTCCTTGAGCTTCGTCGACCGTTGTGGTGTCACCCGACTTCGAGTTGTTGTCATCAACTGATGACGTGTCATGCTGTTTCTCATTGTTGTCATCAATTGATGACATGTCATGGTGCTTCTCATTGTTGTCATCAATTGATGACGTGTCATGGTGCTTCTCTTGGTTGTCATCTGGTGACGATAACTCACACTGCTGCTCATCTGAGTTTGTTGGCATCAAAAACTCCGTTACTACTCCGGCAGCGAGGTCCGACGATAACGTCGCCATCTATTGTACGGTATGCAATTAACAAATTTCAGTTAGGCTTAAGCAAGATTAAATTAGTCAAGGATTTATTAAATCAAATCTTTCATCAAATAAATAATAACAGATAGGAAATAATTTTTTCCAAAAATGAAACAGAATATTCCATAAGAAATAAATTTCGATATTGCTCCATGATTCCCTTGAGACTATGTTTCTACGGCATCAAAACGCTTAGTACAAAGCAAACGTTATCTGTACCTACACGATCTGCTCACTTTCATGTACACAAGGTTATCACAACACATGTAAAACAGTATCTGTTTGATTATGGATTATAATATGTTCGGATTCAATAGTAGCCTAGTCAAACATGATCCAACGTTTAGCAAGCCGCTTTAACAACAAGCGCTTGCAATTCAAATTGGTCTAAGTTCGCCTTCGACTAGGCTGTATTAGCTACAACATCTCAACGACCTCAGAACAATTGAGTCGTGCCTACTTTGGGCAGTTCAGAGGAAATATCTAGGCTAATCCGAGGCGTGGACCCAATTTTTCCGATTTCATGCAGATTTAAAAGGTAAAGGAAGTTTTCCAAGTCAAAAAGAGCCACACGCTAAATAAATTATAGGAAATATTGTTTTGATAGTTGTCCTATACAATTATTGATCTTATCTTAGGACTGATTCTATCTAATTAACGGTCATGTCTTTTGAATGATACCCCATAGTCTGGTGCATGTTGATACATTAAAATCAAAAACGTAAATAACACTGTCTCACAATTAATTGCTCTGTCAAACTAAACTCATATTAAATAGTCATAAATTAACATCGATATTAATCTAAAAATCTAAAAATAGATTCAAAGTTTTTCTCGAAAACTTTCGATACACAAGTCAGGCAGTTTAATTAACGATCGAGAGTTGATGTATAGCTTTTGCGCTATCTTCCTTGATGTAGTGAAAATTCTACATAATATCATTGTTCCAAATTCCAATGCCAGATAATGTAGATATTGTATACCTTACGTTGATTTAATTCTTGTGACGCTAATTCTCTTCTCCTGCGTTAGATCGTCGTATTGGTGCTAGTGAACACTTCCTACGTTAAACTGTTCCTATACGTTATCTCATATAAGTCTAAATACACGTCTAAATCCTATCTATACTTCTAGTTTAACTCCATTAGATGGATGAAGGCAGGAATATCTATTAGTAAGCGGCCGAAGCTGTCACCGACCTGCTGTCACCGTTCATCTCGACTCTCAATGCAGGAATTGCGATTATACTCAAGGTTTTGTTTACACTGAAATGAAGTTAACAGGTTCATTTCCGCTTAGCTCGTTGAAAAGTCCAATGTGCTCTTTTAAAACTTATGAAATACTAATGAGCGGACCTGTCCTCTATTATGACGTATGACAGTGACGTAGAATGACAACGGCTCGTCTAAATGTACTCAATCTTATGAATGATCAGTGTCCTTCGTTTGCGCAAGCGTATACATTGTAAACATTAACCGGTATGTGTTTTCGCTTATAAGCGTATTGTTTACAAAACAATTTTTGTGTATTGTATGCAACGCGCTATCTATTGGACAATGAACTTTACTCAGCAAATAATTTGCAAATAGTATAGCTATAACAGAGTAAAATCAGTATTTATTTCCATCGACATTATCATTACATGTATGTTTGAGTGCGTGACAATGTTCAGTGTTTATAATCGTATTGTTAATTAGGACATTTACTGGTAAGACTATCATGAACTGACAGATTAATTATTACCTTTGACTGAGTGGACTAATTATTACCTTTGACTGAGTGGACACGTGTAATACTAATGTAATACTAATGTAACGTTCAATGTGATGCTGGGAGGACTCTTTAGTGCACAATCCGGCGGCTTATTCAGCACTGTAATATTAGGGCCTCCCTTTCTGAAATCTAAAATTTGTCCGAAAAAACTACATGTCTCTTGTGATTGTGTTTAACTTCTGTTTGCAGAAGAATACCAGCCATGTTAATCTGTGAGAATTTTTTGTATTATACAGTATATAATCTTTAATACATCTTGAAGCAAGACAGTACAAATCAAGCAATGAATAACTAAACCAAAATAAATAAATTAAACACAAAATAGATTAGATCAAGAATTATAAAATAATAATCGTCAGTTTTTAAGTAAACAAGCCTGATCATTCACGTGTCATTTTGTTGAATAGGTGAGGAGTATACCATATTGTGGTGATGCGTTGCAAGACATTTAGAACTAGTGATTTCAAAGTACGACTTAATCGGGTTGTACGGTGCCTTGTGGGATGGTGGTATTGATTGATATGAATTCGTTTACCATAAATATGACTTCCAAGAAAGAGTAAAGCGGGGGCCCTTATGGTGCAATGGAGAGCACACTACTGTGGTCTGTCGTGCAGGAGATCCGGACCTGACACCGGGTTCGATTCCTAGTTCGCGCATAACGTTTTACTCGTAATTGAAAAGGGGCTTGTTGTAAATGTCTCTACTTTCACATCCACAACATTATCATGTTCCAAATATAAAATATTGTTTAATGAAACGAAATGCACTGAAGTTTTGCATTAAATTTCAAAA
>JAQFYQ010000500.1:0-16800 GCA_034694885.1 Buchholzia appendiculata | reverse complement strand
TCTCTCTCTCTCTCTCTCTCGTCCTATCTTGTTATCGCGGTATGCTGAGCGATGGTGTCAACTACTTCTTGAGTGTATCTGGAATTTGAAGCAGCTTCGCTAATCTTCGAGAGGCAGTTGAGTCAGTCGGCAGGCGTTGGGGCGGATAGACGAGGCAGGCGTCTTCACATTCCACACGATCCGTCTTGGAATTCCGCTCATAACTTGGAACAACGAGGAGTAATTCTAGTCCGGAACGGATGGATCCGTCGGGCATCAACACCGCTAGCTGCACCGCAATAATTGATTGTACGCATCGCGGTGATGATTGAAATACGCTGTTAGTATCGTACGCGCCGTTACGTCAGAGACATTATTATTTACCAACAGAGTTAGGTCAGATAGGTTTCAACAAGAGCTACGTTATACAGACTTGGGTCTTGATCTCGAGACCGGCCAAGACCAAAACCAGGACCAGAAGTTCGAGGCCAAACTCAAGACTGCAAGGCATGGGACCAAAACTAAGATCGGAGGATTCGAGATCCTGACCAAGACAGGAGATAGAGAGAACGAGGCTTAGTCTCGAGACCAAGCTCTTTTTCCAGAGACCAAGACCTCTGTCTAGAGACCAAGATTCGGTTTTACGTCACACGCAGTTTAGCAAACTTTAGCAAAAGTCATATCATGCAGTTTAGAAAGAGTTACGTCATGAATACGACATTATTTTATATCATTTCGTGAGCCACTGAAGCATGATCATCTGGTCAGGCTATGTATGCAAACTGTACGCCAATCACAGAGCTTGATTCATTGATTTGTAGAGCAAAGTCAATCAGTTCTACCAATCAACAGTCGTCTAACACTGGCGGTGATGTACGCTACAGCGGCTGGACGTGATAAGAAACTACAAAGGTTTATCATTTCGACAAAAATGTGAAGCATCTTCATGATGTGGTGAAGTCCAGAGCAATCTAATCTGATGTATCAATGCATGGGAATAGACACGTATACAATACATGCATTCACATGCATCCAAATAGACACGTACGCATACAGATATATACCGATACACACAAGCATGCATGCGCGCAGTCATATGATAGCCACTCCACATAGTTGGCATTGCACGGCTCATATCTTCTTCTTCCTCCTCCTCGTCTAAACTCATCTTCCTCTCGCCGTTATATTAGACTTGTTATGCAATGTATAGCGAACCTCTGATAACGACCCGACAACCGGAACTACACCCAGATCAGTCGACGACCGGTCGTTGATTACTTGACAATCTGTGCTGCTTGTACTCTTTCTCTCGTCTAATAGTTAATAGTGAGGAATGTGGAGGCAGGGAGAGAAAGAGAGAGAGAGAGAGAGAGAGAGAGAGAGAGAGAGAGAGAGAGAGAGATTGCTGACGAGGCGTAGGCGGTCGGTGTCTAGTATAGAATACTCCTGACGTTACTGCTGTTCTATCTGAGTTCTAAGCTATTACAATCCAATCAACAACTAAATGTTCCGTGAAAAGTGGGACGGAGGTCAATGATCTTTCTTCTATACAGTACAGATCCGTGAAGTCGGCAGAATTTTAGCAGCATGAATAGATTTATACAAGAAATTACGTACAATGACAGACATGTGATTATTCAAAAGATAACGCCACTTGGAAAACAGAACACCTACTTATCTTCGAGTAGAAAGTGTAAACTAGAGCGGATGCTATTACATACAGTTTGTACTATGTTGTAAGCGATGAATTTCCCCCTCACCTTGGATTTTGTTGATTACCATTGCAAAATTATGGTGCGTATGAGGTGCAACATACATACATGGTACATACACATAGCGTCTATATTATATATGTCGTTTTGCAAACTTAATTTGTGAATCACAAATTATTATATTGTGCAATGATAACTAAGGCGACTCGAATAATTTTAAGACTAACCAAAATTACAAAGCATATTAAATAAATATATACATGTATAACATGGAAATTCTTTTAAGGGTCTTTAGATAATTTGTAAGTTCAAAATATTGATTCATTTGAAGTCATAGATTTGTAAACAATTTATAATTATGTTAGCAAAATTGGAATCTATGCAAATCCGGTATTTTTTGGAAAAAAAAGATTGTACTCCTGATTTGGCTACTAAGATTGGGTTCAACGCAATTTTATGATCGTTTGTTTTAGAAATTAATAACAGACTTAAGGAGTATTCTGTTGACATGGTTTTATTCACAACATGTCAGGAGGTTTCTAGGTAAATAATAAACTCTCATTTTCAGATACTCGCATTGATACAAAATATAAAATTGTCACCAATGTTTATTTTACCCATCTAAGTAGCTTAAATGTTCGTTTTCAAAGCACTGTCAGTGCATCCTCATCAACATGCTGACGTTTGTATTAATTGTCACAAGCAGTTTGTTTTTCTAACTAAACGAATTTGGCGCCTAACATCAAATTACATTTCATACGCCAGAGAAAAGTACCAAATATTGTTATTTTCATTTTTTTGGGGGGGGGGGAATTCTGCATTATAATTCAATCATAATAGTCCGGAATGTTTGCCTCGCTTGACGTTATAAATTATACGCTGTCAGCGTTTATATAAGTTCACTCGGCAGATGGCGTCGTTGTAATACACTTTCGTCATCATGACCAGTGGTGCAGTCCTGGAAGGATATTCCACGTTGGCATATAAACACCGTGCATTTGCAGCATTTCACATGCCAACAAGCAATCACCAGAGCTTTGGCGCATACGTAAAAATGAAGTCCTAACAGGTGGTTACACAGAGTATAACGGAATAACGGTACGGCCCTAGATTTTGTGGGTAACAATCACAGACATCACTATTTAGTATTTAGAATATTATGTAACAATTTAGGTTTTTCATCGGGTATGAATCTAATATTTAAATCAGAAACCTCTTCAGCCATTGTTAATCTTGCTGTTATCTATTTCTCCTTGTGCCCTATGTTGCCGAGGTTTACAATAGACTCGTCATGTTCTCGACAAGGTGAACAGTACGACTGCTGGCGTCAGGAAGGGCTTCCGGCTACAAAACTCTGATAATGTAAAATTCAAAATACCAAGAAGTGTATCGTTCATATAAATATATACACTCTGTATAGTTTATTCTGTGTCAGTATGCTTATCAAGTTGCCACAATTCTTTCCTAATTATGGAGGGAACAATTTGGCAACGTCCAACACACTTTACAGTGCATCCAACCCACTTTAAAGTGTATGCAACTAACTTTAAAGTGCATCCAACCCACTTTAAAGTGTATCCAACTAACTTTAAAGTGTGTCCAATGCACTATAACGTGGACAATATTAGTAATAACAAGAAATTATGAAGATTCCTCAAACCATGCACACTCAAATATCCTACATATGGAATCAGAAATCTGCAGAGAATAAGAAATGATCTAATGACATATTGTCTAAAGTCACCCGACAGTGAATGTTACTTGTTTTGAATACAACAAACACATCATCTTTTTTTTCGTTAAGGATGGTGTATACATTGATCGATAGTATAAAGAGCCCAATATCAACCATGCTTTTAAGCCGTATTTATTTGTGTACCTCATTTGACTGGGATAACTTATCTTCTCTATTCAGTTTGCAAGTTCGAGCCTACATACCTCTGATCAGCTCCGAAGCCCCTAAAACTTTTGCCCAAGTAGGCAAAACAAAACTGATCATCAGTTGCATGCGATTAAGAACTAGCAACGTTTTAATACAGAATCTCGGTACATGTCTTGAGCTTGTCTGCAAATTGTCAGCTTGTCATGACTTTTCCATCTGAGCTTTGACATTAGACATGATTCATGAAATCATTCACTTTCAATATGAACCTACTGACGACCTCAGAGTAAACCACCAGTGGTTGGTCCACCAGTGGTTGGTCCACCTGACCACCTGTAAGGAAACCCTGCTCTCCGCTTTGCAATAACTTTCACTGATCACGAGTAAACTCGCTTGAAAATGACAAGACATTACAAGTTATCAGCAGAAAGGAATTGTTTGGATAAAGCACACAAGTTCTTCACAACCTAGTCAACCAGGCTATTCTGCCAACAGCTTGCATGAAATAAAAGTACGGGAAAGAGAGAAAAACCAGGTTCTACTGACATCATCATCAATCATCATCACATAACAGTAAAATACATTCTAAATGATTTCAATACTAATCGCACATCACCTTTATTTGACTTGTTTGTGCATTGGGCATGCCACTGCCTTTTATTCTGCCTTGTATCCAAATCTGTCTGCATTAATAAAACAAAGAAGATAAATATTCCGCTTCTTATTATTCAATTTTATATATGCGATTGAAACTCGAGAGTAACTAGATCCGTTTCTACAACAGTGTAGGAACTGTAATCGATATTTGATTTTCCACCTAATCCCGTCAAGAACACATTAGGAGCTTAGCCATAGCTTAACCAGCTCAATTCTACTAGACATTACAAATCCAATCTCTATAAGGCATTACCATTGTTAAAAGCACACAGAGTAATGATCAAAGTGATAGGAATCAACATTTGCATCAATAACCAGGTAACGATGAGCGAGAAATCCTGCTTGTCACGACACACATACTTGATTTAGATTTTTAATACTCTGATGCCACTGACTAGTGCAGCTGATATTAGGTAAGCAGTATCGTCATCAACATCATCATTTATCATTCAGACAGGAATTGTTCATAATTAGCATTAGGGCTAAATGAAGTAGTATTGGACGCTACCCATTATTATTGCTAGTATACAGGCAATAATAATGCATCGGAATTTAGACACAAGGCAAAGGAAATATTTACTATTGCAACTCAAGCTTGCTTCGAACACGTTGCGCATCTATAGCACAGATGGCACTCATTTTATTTATACTTTGTAGATGTCAATCGAGGCTGAAGGAAAAGATAAGCACGGATAAAGGGTTCGGAGGGACTCAATCTGAGACATCTAAATTATCGAGTTCTTCCTCTACAAAATCCAGACCATCTTCATCAAAGAGGTTCTCATCGATGTCATCGACAGACGCGGTGACCGCAGAGCAGCTTGCTGACGAGGATGCATGGGCTGGATAGGCAGCAGCTTCATCGAGTTTACCCTCGTCATCATCATCATCTACAAACAAAACAAACAATATCATCATCATCATCATCATCATCTACAAAGAATATGGTCATCATCATCATCTACAAACATCATCATCATCATCTACAAACATCATCAACATCATCATCATCATCTACAAACAATATCGTCATCATCATCATCTACAAACAATATCAACATCAACATCATCATCATCATCTACAAACAATTGAAACTGTAAACTGAGAAACATTGGATGTAACTTACAACTAATACTGATGACAGTTAAGTACTCTGTACTAATACTGATGACAGTTAAGTACTCTGTACTAATACTGATGACAGTGAAGTACTCTGTACTAATACTGATGACAGTTAAGTACTCAGGTCTGGTTGAGAAGTGGGATACTGACCACAGATAAGCTCCCGACCGTTAGTCGCTCGTTCCGGCACGCTCCGGTTGAAGCGCCGGTCTGAGTTGGATGCTGGAAGCTCAATGTACTCCTGTGCCTCTTCTGCGAACATATCCAGGTTAATCTCTCGCACTGGACCGTTCTCTGCGTCGTCCTGAAACACACATACAGTCAATCTGTCGAGCGAAAGAAATATGCCATGAATGAAATACTGAGCGAATGATTGAACACTGACTGCACACGTGAAACAAGGAGCACACGAGTGAAACAAGGAGCACACGAGTGAAACAAGGAGCACACGAGTGAAACAAGGAGCACACGAATGAAACACCGAGCGAAGGAGTGACACGCTGACCAATACAAAAAAGCAATAACAAAACAACGGACATGTCAAAGATTCGCACTACGAGATTAGAAAGCATCGGTTAAAAGCAACAAATTACTTGATCGTACTAAATCTGGCGCCCTAAAACACAGATGTCTGGTGAACAGAAGCATGTACGTAGATTTTTCAAACATCAAAACTGCTTGAACAAATACATACGTTGCACTTTAGTCACACCAGAGTTAGGCTTAGGCATGAGAACATTAATGAACAACCGCACGCTTCATGAAACAGAGAATACCAGAGCAATGACACAGAAACCACTAATCTAAAAACACTAATCTATAAACACTAATCTATACCTCATCGTCGTCGTCCTCGCGCTGGTAAACATAATCGTCGGCATCGTCGTCGTCTCCTGTAACTAGTTCAGGATTGAACTCAAACATTTCCCTTCCGCTGATCTACGCACAGAATAAGCAACTCATCAATGTAGACGGTAGAGTAATATATCACACATACTCTCATGCTCACACAGAGAGCAGTTGATTGAATTCAACCGATCGTTACCAAACATGGATCATACTGTGAACACATAGACATCGATAACAAATAATGGATATTTATATGACACATGCGCAAGATGATTCCCCCCTCCCAAAAAAAACATTATTTATTGTAAAACAATTCTCTATTTTGTTGAAAATTAGTCAATGAGAGTACATAGAATTAATAAAATATTGTCGATCATAATCCATATCATCCTCACACATACAATTCCCCCTGACAATTCCCCCTGTCATGAACTACCCATGTGAATTAGTTACCCCCAAAAAAAATCCATATTTAATTTAGCTCTTGTGTCCGCAAGTGGTACGACATTTTCAACAATGTCGCTTTTCTACTAACCCTCATCACGAATTCAATCCCAACATGTAACAACAATTTAACAAAAATTTCCCATTTATTCCTGAAGTGTCAACAGAGCTCGCGCTGACCACTAACCACACACCGCGAGTATGCATCACTGCTAATTTGCATAAATGAAACTAAATACAATTAATATAATTAATATCAGTATTGCAATTAATACTAGTTTGATATTAATACTAATATCATAGTATAGCAACAAAGATAACTCACTCCAAACATTTTTCCTGCAGAGTAATTGGCTTTCTTCTTTTCTGCCTCCTCTGTGACCTTGTCTATCTTCTCTTTCCTCTGTCAGACGAACAAAATAACGAACAGACAATTTAAAAACTAAGTTATACTTCGTGCAAAAAAACTTCCAAGGTTTGGTAATCACAAGAACATCTTTATCTTCTTGTAATATAGAATTGAGCAAGTATTAGCACATTGAAAGGGAATCGATCACTCTAATTATATTCCTGTAATAAAGAAATGAGCAACAACTAGCAGACTGAAGGGCAATCAATCCTAAATAATTTACGGCAATAAAGAAATGAACAACAGAACTTATCAGTTAAAAGGCAGCCAATGCTCAGTTCTACTTACCTTCCTTTCCTTCCACTTGAGAAAACTGTCCAGTGTCACTTTCGTAAGGTTCTGAGAACTGAGGGCCGCCCGCTAAACAACAAAGACAAATCACTTCTAAATTATCAAACAGAGATCACAGCACGAATACTATAATTTCTAAAAGCAGCTACAACCTGTAATTGGTTCAATGTATTAGCTTCAACAGCTATAAAAAACCAACAGTATTGCAGGAACTAAAATTAAAAATTCTTATAAACAGATTTGATTAAACGTTGATTCAAATATAAATTTGCTCTACCAAACTAAGCATAAAAGAGACGAGTTCAAAATGCCGACTGGGAGATTGCTCTCGACTCCAGGACAGGAATAAGTTACTGTCTAATGGCACCTTGATTCACAATACATCGTCTTAAATCTATCCACCTACACTTTGGTCAGTCTCCACGAGGGTCGTTGAACTTCATCACCCGTATTGCACGAGGCAACAAAAGGCATGCAATAAACTATCCATAACATATTGGTTCTGATCGGATATAAATATTCCAATCCGACTCACTACCAACAAGCTGACATGCTATCAATAAATCTCAATCTCTGAAGAAAAATAAACAACTACTGAAACGGCTTTTCTTGGAATTGCAGTAAATAACACAACAAAAAGCGGTAACAAGAAAAACTGTAACGCTGCTGTGTTGCTTGAGTAACAACAAACAACACAACAAATAGTGACAACAAGAACAACTGCAGCAACGCTGATGTGTTGCAAGTGTGCTACTGCGTTGTTGGAGTAACAGCGCATACGATCAGAAACTACTTGAAGCGAGAACTTTTTTTACTTGCCTCTTTCTCAATTAAGTCTTCTAAAGATATGATGTCTTCTGGATTAATCTTCTTCTGATCTCTCTTCAGAACAAAACCTTAACAGAGTCACAATTCATCGAATCACAGCAAGCGTGGTTATCAATAGAAACCCATAAACAACATCATCGTACAAACAGAAACCGTCAAACAAAATTGTCTACAATTTCATTACAAAGTATGTCTTGATGATTCACTTAACGATTCACTTGATGATTCACCTAACGATTCACTTAATGATTCACCTAACGATTCACTTAATGATTCACCTAACGATTCACTTGATGACTCACCTAACGATTCACTTAATGATTCACCTAACGATTCACTTAATGATTCGCTTAACCCTAAAGAACTTGAGTCTGATATTTAAGGAACAAACTATTGTTCAGAACATAATTTTTAGAAGCACATATTGCCAAAAAAATCGTAATATTAAATCATAAATCACATTTCACAATCACTTCTACAATCGTATTGGGAAACTATCTACACGCAAAGCGACACCACAAGAGCACCACCTGGGGTAAAATATAACGTTAGCACCATATCCGCAATATGATACAATCTGATTGAGCATGTATAATTGCCCTTACTAAATTGCTTGTACTTACAACTATCAATAGTTAAATAAATAAAGTTTATAGAGCTATAAACTTTATTTATTACTTTATTTATAGCTCTATAGTATATTTTAATCAAATAAACTACCACTCAATTAACCAAAAAAGGATGAAAACAATAAAAATTAGCTCAATCCATTCAGGAAAGTCTAACGTCAATAGTGCCAGATAAATCACACTAGAATATCGTGCGATTCATGACTGTAACTGAAAGCGAAAATAATGAATGATAAATTAATATATTACATGATGAATACATAAAGAAATGATTACCAGGAGGAAGGGCATGTCGGTATTTACACTGCTCTCCGTTTGGACACTGCCAGAACCAACCGTATTTACTCGTCTCCAGAGCATCGATAAAGTACCTGCAGATCTAGTACAATAGCAACAATAAAGTACTTACAACTCCAGTATAATAGCATCAAAAAGTACTCATTGAAGAAAACAAAAGCATCAGTATATTACTTACAGAAAAATAAATAGCAACGATGAAACACTCATAGACCAACGTTCTAGCGAAGAGAAAATCTGCCACATTAAAACTCACATCAACCGTGGTATGAATGTCAACTCCAGTCAGGCGTGGTATGAATGTCAACTCCAGTCAGGCGTGGTATGAATGTCAACTCCAGTCAGGCGTGGTATGAATGGAATTGTCTAGAGATGCAGCAAGTGGACTGTGGAACACTAGAGTTGCTTGCTACAGTGTGAGTAAACGGGCCAAATTGGCCCACAAGCAGGCCAATTAGTATCACTGGACAGGAGGTGGCCTCCTCAAAGCTACTTTGAAAAACCTTCGGACACCGGTCAAAAGCATCTGAGAAGCACTGAGTCATAATAACACAAACGCTTCACGCAGAAAGGTTCTAAATACCTATACCTTGCAATGCCACATTTTGAACAGTATGGCTGTCTCGCACTGTAAATACTTTAAAAGTCAGCTGTAGCAGTAATGTCCGGCCGAGCGCAATGTTGACATGAAATCAAAACGTTGCACTATAAGTCGAGCAACATGAATAAACTTCCTTTTAAAGCTACCACACTCAAATAAATAGAATGTTCCAACATAAATTTCCGACTGCTTGATATTCCATCTTATAACAAGCACACATATTTATAACGTTAAATCTCGCAGGAATACATACTATGTCGGTCTTGGGTTTGTTTTCATCCGCCTCCGCATGCTTCTGATTGACAACCTCCTCAAGTTTTGCCTCGTCCCAATTGTCCATCGTATCTGAGAGCACACGAACACACCAGTTGTACACAACATTAAATTGTCTAGAAATACAGCTTTTAAATCACACAGTACAGTTCACTACATTGTTTATAATCAGCAGCACTCGTCAGCCTCATGCAATGCTATACAACCGCTTTGAAACAAGGCCAATTGACAAGAATTAACAATACGCTAAATGGTTTGAGATTTCCTGAATCGACAGTAGGTCACTATTAGTCATGGCCACCATCCTTAAAGACATGACTCATTTCTCAGTTCTTGCTCAGTGTGGAAGCGGTTCAACACTGACCACTGATGTTGAGGAAGTAGAAATCACAGTCGCTGGACTGCAGACAGAGTCATTGATCAAACTGAAACTGATCAGTCGTTTTCAGAATTTAATCAGGTAAAAAACCTACAAAAATAACGAAAAAGTTCAATAATTAAAACAAGTTGCTTATATAGTGTTCAAATTAAGAAAATATGTACGGTATCTAAAAACTAATCACATATTTCATATTAACTAGCATAACAACAGCATATTAAAATGATTTTCTCAATATTTTGGCTCGAAATTGCAGTAACAAATGTTACAACTAGCTAAAAGAACAGGTAAACTTACCACACACTAGACGAATAACCTAAATGTTTTTCAGCCAAATTGCATCCGACAGTTAAATTGCATCCCACTGACAACATTATCATCAGTCACGACATGGAGTGACTTACAGAAGAAGAGCTGCTTGTATGCATACCGTACAGAAACAAGCATGCATGAAGAGTAAGCGCAAGTAATGCGCAAGCTGCACGTAGCACCACTCAAGTAATGTGCAAGCTGCACGTAGCACCACTCAAGTAATGCGCAAGCTGCACGTAGCACCACTCAAGTAATGCGCAAGCTGCACGTAGCACCACGCAAGTAATGCGGAAGCTGCACGTAGCACCACGCAAGTAATGCGGAAGCTGCATGTAGCACCACTCAAGTAATGCGCAAGTGAAACGTAGCACCACTCAAGTAATGCACAAGTGAAACGTACCATTCCTCATTCTTACCGTTCTCGGTGTCCCTCTGATCGTCGTACATGCTGCGCTTTTCTCCCTTGCGTCCGATATTGAGATCGTGAGAGAACTTGCACTTGTCGCCCTTTCCGCACTGACCGGCCTTGAAGAAGGCGCAAAGAACGGACTTGGGATCAGTGCCTGCAAACACGCATCAGTTTCATGCATAGCACTCATCGGGTAGTGCAGTGTGGTGACATTCGTAGGCATACATATGTAATAAAATTGCAAAAATATCGCAATCACTGAAGATAAATTTGTGTAATCACCTCAGAAAATATACGCAAAATCTATATTATATACAATTCTTCCAATTTGAACATCCAGTTTACTATTTCCAATGATTTCAAGTTACTACACAGATGGCACAGAACCGTCAAAGAATTGTATCAGTACAAGGTCAGCTGTAAAAATGTCCTCCTCACAACATATACACAAGTGCACCAGGCAACACCACTAAAAGCAATACCTTTGAGCAACACCTTTGAGCCACATAGCTTGTGCAAGCAACACTTGTGCAACCCAGCTTGTGCAAGCAACACCTACAAGGGCAACATAACTTGCGCAAGCAACATCTTTGTGCAGCAGAGCTTGTGCAAGCGCCACTTTTGTGCAACCCAACTTGTGCAAGCAACACCTTTGTGCAGCACAACTTGTGCAAGCAACACCTTTGTGCAACCCAACTTGTGCAAGCAACACTTTTGTGCAACACAGCTTGTGCAACATCTTCGTGCAACACAGCTTGTGCAAGCAACAAAAGATCTGTGCAATGTGCATAGTACTGTCATGCAATTTAATTATGCTCACCTTCTTCACTTAATGACTGGAGAGGTCAATGAGAAGTTTTCAAAATGTAGTTACACAGTACTCGCCAGGGCGGCGTCGTGGTACTACTGGCCCCAGTTTGCTTCTGATTGGTGCCTATAAATAGATCATTTATTTGGATTGGGTTATATTTATAACTGGGTCGTTAATGGTCCAATGATCATTAACTAGGCCAGATTGTCCCGTTGGAACACGTAGCCATCTGGCGAATACTGATTTTTACAAAACAGCCCATTAAAGCACGTGAAATTCGTACGTGCAAGCAATCCGCGAGCAATCCGCACGTGGAAGCCGCACGTGGAATTAAAGGAAAACGTCGAGGATAGGGAAGCTATTAGAGTTGAATGCCATAGACCTGCCGTAAGACAGAGAAATAATGATGTTATAGATAAACTTTCGTCAATGGTTCCAGAACAAAAGCTTGCTTTTGCTGCCTCACGAAAGGACTTCTATCTTATTGGAAAGCACCTGCAAGGTGTTTCATTGCTCGTCTGTACGCTATTTGTGCCAGGATCCATGATGGAATAACACTCAACATTTAACAAGCAATTCTTACAGAACGATGGTTTCGAAGATCAGAAAGTTTATAAATAATCTGTAACAGTTTAATTTAATGCAACAGATCAATATGAACGCATGTTACACTGGTCGACAAAACTTGACCATTTGTTCTAATCATTAGTAAAGTGTCTATGAACACAGTATGTGAATTCTAAAACGCAAGTCTAGGTTTTATCTATAAATCTACGAAACAGCCAAAATTATAAACCAGATTTCAATAATTAATAACTACATAAAATAATTAATGTAAACAGTCAAATTAAGTACAGATGATTCAATGTAAAGGATTGATTAGTACTTCACGAGTTCAAAAAGGCATATACAAACATGTTGTTCTTTAATAACGTGTGACACGGTTTACGACGCTGATGATAATTATTAATGACGCAACGCTATTCCGACAAGGTTTCGAATCGGTTAACTAAGAAACAGTGTCGTTATACATTTGTAGTGTCGACTTCTCCTTCGTTGTCTAGATCTGTCTGTTTCGTCAACTGTTTCTCGTTCTGAGAGTCTTCAGACGCCTGCCTGTTCCAGTCAGGATGTGGTTGAATCAGAAATTTTATCCGCTGCCAAACGGATATCAACAAGTTTTGATTTATATAAATATAGTTGAGTCTATCGAAAATAGGATACGAACTATGCAATGAAAAGTTAATGTTATTGCAATAACTTGATAAAAATTATATGTAAATTATAATGATGATCGTTTATTGAATGATCGTTTATTGAACACTGCAGTTGAATGCTGATATCGACTTTTTCACTTATGTTTATGTCATTTATGCTTATTTTCTGTTGAATTATGTTTATTTTTGAATTGTTTCCTTGTTTATTTGTATGTAATGTTTATTTGTACTGCCATGATTTGGTGAATTAAAGTTCATATAATGTACACATTAATAATGAATATATTAATAATAGCAGAGTTGATTTCACGAAGTTCAAATCTTATAATTTGTCATTGACTAAAACACGAACATATAAATTATAAAGTTGTAATGTAGATTCTTTAAATTTTTGAAATAAAAATGCAAAGGTAAGTAAGCTTAATAACATGTTGAAATGATGAAATAACATGTTAAAATAACATGCTTAACATGTTAAATCGAGCCGCAACAATTTTGTAGATTTTGTGTTTGTTTAAGTAACAAAAAAAGACATCAATCAATCAATTTTGTCTCTCAAATTTATTATGTTTCAAGCAGATATTTACTCCTTCTCGATTGAATATTACGATATTTACTGCATTTAGCATAAACGTTTTCATCAGTAGCTTATTTTGTCATTTTGTTTACTGTTTTTTGTTGTTTAAATAATGCTGATAAATCACCATGTGGCTGATGCAAGATGGTTTATGTAAGATGTGGCGCCCTCTTACCTGTTTGAGTGTTAGTGATTTGTCTGCCTGGTAAATCTTAACTATTGCAATGGCCGGTACACACAGACATATGACAACTGGAATGCACCAGCCGAGCACATCCCACACGGCAGGAAACGGATAGTCCTTGTACTTGGTCTGCTTGAAGTCAACCAGTACGAAAACCAATATCGACTGCAACATAAGTGCAATTGCAATAATAATCATCATCAATTTTAAGTGTTTTTTCCTGATCACGAATGGTTAGACGTAGATAAATAACAACAAATTATTCATAGAGGAATTGTTTTCAGGTTGTTTGCTATTCTACTCTTAATTCATTCTAATGTTGAGTTATAATTAATTCTGAACGTCAAAATGATAATTACCAGTGAAACTGTAGAAAGTATTTGGAATAGTCTCAAACTACAGTAGATTGGACACAACCGCCACCACCACCACCACTCTCAGTGTAGTCAGCGTGAGTACCCTTAAAACAGTACCCTTCACAATAGTACCCTTAAAGTAGGTCTGCTGTGCGCAACCCTGACTTCCTCGCATTGTGCCTGTAAGAAGAAGTTTACGGGTACTTAGTACTTACTAGTGTAAAAGCTGGGCAGATGAATTTCCAGCAGATCTTCCAGTACCACGACAGCTTATAGCCGATCATTTGTTGAATGTCATCATAGAACCGATCCGTTCCTGAAACAGGTCCACGGCGACATTTAGAATTATTTTTGCCATTCTTTGTAATTCAAAGTGGTTAGCTTTAATCGAAGGGAAAATATACGCAGTAGTGTTTCTAACATCACTTATGGTCCACAATTGTTACCGTTATGTTAAAATTTACAGGTTTGTACTTTAAACATGTGATAATACTTGATGCATGTATGAACATGATTTGAATCACAATAATACATTGCCCGAGCACGGTATGACGGTTTGATAAAAATAAGGTTGATATTTTTTTACGAAATAATTTTTTTTGTAAATTCCACGAAACATATTCCTAAGCTAAAATGGCATCGATAATAATCGCCACGATTAGCACAATAGAAGCAACGACCAACAATGTTGCTAAACCTTTCTCTGAATGAATATTTGAAATATTGCAATATTTGGCGACATTTCTGTGTAGCATTAATATTCTAATACTACAAGCAGTGCTTATCTAAGCAAAGCAGAACGCTTCTTTCAAAAAGTTATAATGAATGGAATCAAAAATACTAAACGTCATGCTGCATCCAGCCAATAGCGATGCATTACCATAGATCCACCCAATGGCGATGCACTCAGTGAAGGCGAGAACCAGGAGAGCATAGGACGCCGAGTACGTGTCCAGTAGTACAAACATAAACATTCCACCCTAAAGAAACAGAAGCAAAATGTTTGAACTCTATTTTTGTCAATTAGGACTTAATTTCAACGGGCATATGAAAGGTTAAGAATTAGGTTTAGATGATAAATCTGATGAAGTCAAATATAGGGGAAAAGGGAAACAAGGAATTGATAGTTGAACAGCACTTCCAGCCTCATGTACAGACAAAGTTGGACGTGGGTCACTTTTTCGGATCCTACTCCACCGACGGACTATCTGACCCGACCTACCCGCGGGTCACTCGCCAAATCCTGACCCGATCAGATACGGACTTTTTGATCCGACCCGTGACCCTTATAAAATCATTTGAAACATAGTTCAGCAAATTTTGAAATCAAAACAGTATGAAATGATCTGACCCACGTACTCTCTAACCCTACCCACAGAAATCTGAACCCGACCTGCCAAATTTTCTAGAAACACGGGCCTGACCCGACCCTTGGGTCGATCCTACCAGCGTCCAACTCTGCACAAAGATTATGCTCTTTTCATCTATGGCATGAAGTCAAACCAAGTTCAATAGAGTGCCTCATATCTTTCGCACTATCTTACGCGCATTCAAGAACTACAGTATATATAAGTTTGAAAGATTTGAAATGGTGATTTTAAAACATAATAAATGAATGATGCCCTGCATTTTAATATAGAAGCAGTGCATTCAACGATATTGCATAATACTGTACTGCTCTGCTTATCGCTACACAACGCTTAAATGCAGTGTTCATAATGTACAGTATTGAGTTAAAATTACAGTACAAAGTACGGATACAGAATAGAATTACAATTATAGTAGCAAGATACGTAATACAATGCAATGCGCTGGAAAATACGGAACCACAAAGTACTCATATAAAACAGTTCAGTACCGAAAATCAGTGCACGTGCTGTACTATGCAGTGTACATTTGAATTTGCGTTTTTGTACTTGAAAGTATTTCAATATATTTTACTGTATTACATTAACTGAACTACAATGCCCTCTATTAGACCCCAGTGTATAATATGCATGCCATTGTTATAGCGTTATATATTTTCATTTTCACTGCGAATTTCAGATAAGCTCAAATATAGTTCATATAATAACAACATTCTACTGCTGTATATTATCTAAATCATAATTGTTTAGAAATTAATCCCGTTCTTTCATGTGGCCGCTACCACTGAGAATCGACAGATAAATGCGCTTCAAAAACACAAAAAAACATGGAGAAGTTTTAGTTTGAAGCACTCTGTCGGTCTTTCAACTTTCTGCATTTTCTATGATTTCAAATCATTATCGCATACAAACCCGCTTGATCTCTTGAGCACATACATAAGCGAGTAATTTCGGAGTAAACATATACACTCATACATCATTATGATATTTACATACAGGTGCGAATAGGCACGTATCTTTAAACGTAAGCAAACTAAACAGTAAAACGTGACAGGTGTACGTATACAGCAATTAAACAATCTGTCCTAACATCAGATCGCTTTTTGAAAATAGTTTTATTTCTGCAAATAAAAACTTAATTAATTCACACAATTTGTTGGACATAACGTCTACCCTACGAGATACAAACCATTGCATGGAATGAGAAAGAAGAG
>JAQFYQ010000499.1:0-16815 GCA_034694885.1 Buchholzia appendiculata | reverse complement strand
GAGGTAGAACTACCTGCTCTTCTGCAGTTAGAGGCAGAACTACTTGCTCTTCTGTTGGTAGAGGTAGAACTACTTGCTCTTCTGTTGGTAGAGGTAGAACTACCTGCTCTTCTGCTGGCAACGGTAGAACTACCTGCTCTTCTGCTGGTAGAGGTAGAACTACCTGCTCTTCTGCTGGCAGAGGTAGAACTACCTGCTCTTCTATTGGTAGAGGTAGAACTACTTGCTCTTCTGCTGGCAGAGGTTGAACTACCTGCTCTTCTGTTGGTAGAGGAAGAACTACTTGCTCTTCTGCTGGTAGAGGTAGAGCTACCTGCTCTTCTGTTGGAAGAGGTGGCCCTACCTGCTCTTCTGCTGGTAGAGGTGGAACTACTGCTTTATCTTCTTCTTTCAATTCATATGGCCCTAATGCAGATATGTAATGATAGGTATCACTTGATATGTCGTCAGTGTCAACTGTTTCACTAAACATCTCATATTTAGTCGTTTGCATACCAGCAACATGTTCGCCAGACGTGTGTTCATAAGCAAGCTCCTCAATAACCTGTTCACCAGAAGTTTGGCCGTCCTCAATCCATTCATCGAAGAATTCATCGGCAAGCTGTTCACCGGAATGTTGTTCTTCCACCATTGTTGCTGACAACTGATCAGGTATTACATGTTCTTGAAAAGACTTTGAGTCTAGAACGTATGAAGGCTCAGTCGCTACTTCCTGTACCATGGGAGACTCAGTCAGTTCTCTTAGTGATGTTTTCGAATATGTAAGTTCACCAACTTCATTTGGAGCCAAGTTATCCTTGTAAGTTCTTTCATCAGAACCTTTGTGAGTCAGTACAAAATCTTCACCTGCTACTTTTGCTGCTGCTATTAACTGTAAGGGCGGTACTGATTGAACATCGCTGTGAACTTCATGCATCACGAGACCAAAGTCTTCTTCTTGTTGGCACTGAGCACCTGGAGATCCTGCTATTAAGATCGAGTCTAGAGGCTTTTCACTGCCGGGTTGCAATTGGCCAGCTGGTAATTTGTAATCCTCCGATTGGTCATATGCAAATTCCTCAGGAACTCCTAGTGTAACGTTTTCTCCATAAAGAAAAGAATCCTCTGGTTGATTAGTACTAGAAACGGAAATGTCATCTTTGGAAGATTCCATTAAGCTTTCCTGCCTAATGTCAATAGAACCATCAGTGGATGTCACTTCTGCATCAACCGGTACAGGTGAAAGTAATGCAGTCTCACATGCAGATGGGAAAAGGGCACCGGAATCTGACACAATTGATGTCATCGAAATGTCACTGATGACGTCATCATAACTTGATGGAAGAACATTCAGCGATTCAGAGCTACATACATCAACCTCATTTGTTGGTTCTGTTTGACTTGTGATTGGCTGACTGGCGGACACCAATGGGATTGTCACTGGCACAATCTTGCACTCCAAGGTTGGAACAGATTCGTCCTGATCATGCTGGACCCAGTCGCTCCTCTCGCCAGGATGAGTCTGATAAACAGTTTGATCTTGCAATATACCTACTGCATTTTCAGATAAAACATCCTCGCTGCGAATTTCTGATGATGATAATTCTGGACTGCATTCATCTACGTAATCAGCTGGATCTCTACTTGCAAATTCATCCAACCCAGACAGACTTGGGAATTCTAAAGATTCCTGCATCTCACAAGGTTCCCACGCTGCCTCGGATTCTGGTAGAACCAGGGAACGGACATGTTGTATGGTCTCGAGGGTTTCAACCTGTGGCGGCAAGCGGACTGTCCAGCTTTCATAGGACGCATAGGGAGGCAGCGAAGAGACGTTTGAAAATCCTACGGAAGAGTGAAATAAACTAATTCTAAAGATAACATATAAGGTAAACATCGAGACAGAAATTGTATTTATGAAATAGAATCACCTTTGCAAAAAGACTACAATTTAAGTCAGAACGTGTCAACTAAAAATGATAATCACATTACTTTTCATTACACTCATAAAATCAGCAGCTAATATGACTCATCACGGTGAGATCTAAATACAATGCACAGCACAGACTAGGCGAGTTAGACATGAAAGATACTCTATTAGATCGATGTTCGGAACAAAAAAAGCTATTTACTTCAAATCTAAAACGACAAAGAGAAGCAAAAGCCCCAAAGCAGAACATATATAATACAAAACAGCCTTCAATATTGTTATTTATACATTTTTAACTTAAATTTCATTATGTTGCACGATTAATTATAATTATTACACTCGCTAATACCAATATTAAAAACTCAAATCATATCAAATCAACTCCATATTATAATTACTGTACATTCCATAAACATGTCGATATAAAGCGCAAGAAGCTGTGCAAACTAATATTCAGATACGAAATAAACTCTGTCGATATTTTACAGCTAACCGAATAAATAATATTAAAAGGTATTGCATAGAAATAGGCGAAGGTCGATAATAAATACAGGACGATGACTTGAAGCGAAAAACAGAGTTTTGTCAATAAATTACTGAAACGATCTGAATTATGTAAGGATTAAACATTAAAGCAGCTGCAATCTGTTACAAGTACTATCGAACATAACTAATACAGTACCCAACATTTGCACATTGAAAATTATAACTAAATATGTAATCTATTTCTATCCATATAGGCCTACAAAGACCGATTATAAGCTTTGAAACAACGAATCAGACAAAGTTGTGAGAAGCCAAGATATTTATGCTGAGGCAGACGTTAACTATTAGCAGAATGAAAGCTTATCTCACCGCTCTGAGAGTCTTTTGAATACTTAGAAGATGTTGGTGTTCGAGGATCTGGTGATCGAGCATCTGAAACCAAATTATTTTGACAATTAAGCATCAGAAATACACATTTTGTGTACAAAATGAATAACACGATAAAACTCAACAAGTTGCATATTATAAACGTATGCATTAAAATTGCGATGGCGCCGTTTGTAAAGCTCACTCACAGCTGAACAAAGATCATTGAAGAAACAAGCTTCCAGTTCACATCTGACCATGGTTCAACTCGTTGGGCAATTATTAAGATCATTAAATTATATAAATAGAATTATTGCAATTTATTTATAATTTCATATTATAAATAATAAATAAATAATTATAAAAATAATAATCATAGTTTAACAAATTATTGCAATCAATTAATTATACGTTTTTACATTAGTATTTGCTACAATTCTCATACAACAGTAGAACCATTGAGTAAAAATTATACAATCGAATGATAAATAAATAAATTCCAGTAATATAATTTGTAAATATAAAACTCGAGATAGCAAGGGATCTCATAGCATATCGTTAAACACTTAAACTATGTAAGTGATACATTCGCTGTTATTTTTCAGAAAATGATTGCATAAAAAAATTCTAATTTCTAAATTTTGATTTCGACATCAATTTTCTATTTAAAATATCTCAAAACCTGATGATGACGATGTCCTTGGTGTTCCTAATCGCTTCAACGAATCGAACACGTCATCTTCCGCTCCGTCGACGTCCTCGTCGAAAAGCTTCGAGCCGCCGAGCACGAGTCGCTCTGTCGTCAGTTGCTGCTGTCGCGTGTTCGTCATTCGCGTTCGCACTCTCGTTCCGTCGCGAAGAACCTCGTCACTCGTCTCAACTTCGCGAGAAATCTAACCAGACAACATGCACCGCATTTCACAATCTACCGTGATTCATGAGATAAGAGTCATAAAGGTCTTAACATCGACACTTCATAATAGATAATTTAACTGTTTTCCATGGACATTGTATTTCTTATTGGTTAACTACTTTACAGCAGACTAAATCAAAACAAAAGTCAGCTGTCAGACTCAGTTGCAATAGAAGCAATAGTGAATATAACAATAACAAACAAATAGTAATATGCTGAATTCATACACGATGACTTAAGCTGAATCCATACATTTGAGAGATTGAGGTTAAACGTCAAGGATTAATCATTAAACAATAGGTAAATTGCTTAACTACTGTATCAATACATTCTGGGAATTAATCATGAACACACGGTAAGTGTCAACTGAAGTTTCAAGCTAACCATAATGCAGTCAGTAACAAATTTATTTCAAATATAAATAAACTGATAACATAAGACAATTGACTCGTACTACTAACGTATGAACTTTCTCTGAATGTTTTTTCTTAGTCTAACTAGTCTATACTTAGTTCAATAAATGCAGACTCAGTCAAACTAACCGAAGACTGTACCAGTGATTTCAATCACTACAATTCCTCATCATGTCACCATAATGCAGGGTAAGTTCACAACTTGAAAAAAATTAACACATAATTAAACAATTAGCATCCATGTAACGCAGCATATAACGCACCGAGATATACATTACAGAGGCTACAACGAGTATGTTTTATACAACGTCTACTTGTTCATACCTCTGGTTCTGTGCTACTTCTGTCTGAGTATCTGCTGAAATGCTGCAGAGCCCCCTGGTGGGCGGAGTCAGGGTGGAGCAGAGACATGGCCGACTGTCCTGCTCCTGGTCTTGGAAGGGGTGTCGGAGAAGACGGATCGACGAAAGTTGAATCATCGTCCACGCCTTCAAGGACCACCCTCTTCGTGATCGTCTGCTGCCTTCGGGTTGTAGTTATCTAACATATAAAAACAGAACCTCATTAACTATCCAATAAGTTATCAACTGGTCTTAATAAATCTGTGTCATTGTCATGATTAATCTAATTAAACTGCATCATTTGCCTTCCGATTTCATTAATTTCATCCAGATTTTAACTCTTAACATTCATGATTTTGTCATCTTATCGAAACTTTTCTAAATCATTTTACTCCCTATTTAGCTCAATTTGTTTATTTGAGTTTTATGTAATGCATCCAGTTTTTATTGTACAGAATATCTCACCGTTGCTTTCAAGAGCTCAGACACTCTGCTGCAGATATTTTGTTTCTACTGACTGGCAACACCAGTGCTCTAGAGAACATGACGAAGTTTACGTAACATCACTAATACCAATAATAGTAATATGAACATAAAGCTGATTTCCTACCATGTCAGTCACAAGTTCAACAATTCATAGCTATAATAAATCGGTAAAATAACAATTGCAATCATCTTCTTTAATCACCTTTCGCTTAACGCGTGTTCCGTCCGGAAGTGTTTCCTCGTACTGGGAGGTGCTTGTCTCAATGACTGGTTCCTCCTCTACGGTGTCAGTGAAGACCGTTATGTGAGACCCTGATTCCGTTCCTCCACGCAATGCCACGGCTGTGTCCTCACCGAACTGGAATGATGTCTCACTGGATCCGCTTGACCTTCGACTTGATGGGAGGGGAGAGGTGTCGAGATCATCATCAGAGTCCTCGTCAGTCTGGGCCATGCTCTCAACGATCTCACCATCAGGACCCACCGTCCGGACCATGACCGTTCTCATTTCACGCTTCTTCTTCACTATTTCTGTTTCTACAGGGAAAAGTTTAATATAAGAACATTAGATGTGGTGACGTTGACTTGCAAAAAAGTAAAGTACTTGGCGTCTTCGTGATAAAAAGATAGCCGAGCGCTGATCTCTCACGACAGCCCTCAGTAACCGGGGCCAGAGTGAAAGGAAATCACGTCAGTTTGTCACACAGCCCTTCACAGCTAGTAGCAGCTTATACTGCTTCGTGAACAAATAATCTATACAGAGATTAATAAACCCAATGAATTATCCAATACCAGATTGATTAGTTAATAAGTAAGGAATAACGATTTATTTCAACATACAACATATTACAGTTACAGGAGGATTGCACATGAATGCTCGTTAAATCTCTCATAGAAACAATGAAAAGGAGGAAACCCGTAACGTCCCATAAAAACTTTTTAGCCCTCAAACACGACACACAATATTGAAGAAAAGCTGTTGAAAATATAATCAAATCTAATTAAAGCTTCTTTAAAGTACATCAACATCATTATTTTAGTTAAAAGGTTAATAAATATCTTATTATTTAATACTCTACTATAATCAGTCCACAGATAAATCACGTCGGCTGCATACACTTTTATTCAAACTATTCATTTGTAAACGTTCATTAATACAAATTTAAATCTTCACAAAATTCTGCGCCGATATTCTATCAATGCATTGGTAGTACGCTAAGTTAATGACAGCTGACCTTTACGTCCGAAACGTTCCTCTCTGAATCCCCAGCTTGATTCCTCCGTCCACTCGTCGCTCGTTCCTCCTTCGCCCTCTTGTCTCGACTTGACAGCATCCTTTGAAGATGTAGTGACCTGCTCTGTCGTTGCGCTGCCACTCGTCTCAAAACGCTGCTCTACGAAACCTTCCTGTTTCTCCTCCATCCACTCTTCCGTTTTCCATCCTTCATCACCCACATCCTTTGTAACCTTTGTTTGCAAAGAATCAGATACTTCCGTCTCCTTGGATATCTCTTGCTGAACGTGTCGATGGTTGAATCCTTCTTGTTTCTCTTCAACCCACTCTTCGGTGGTCCATCCTTCTTCCGCTGCGTCTTTCATACTACTTGTCTGCAACGAATCAGATACTTCCGTCTCTTGCGCTACTCTGTCTTCCACTTGCTCGTAACTGAAACCTTCGTCCTTCTGCTCCGTCCATTCTTCGGTGGTCAATCCTTCTTCTTCGACTTGTTTCGAATCGACGATGTCAGACTGTTCGTCAGAAGCTTCACGTATTTCATACGACTTCGTTTCGAATTCAAATCGCTGCTCAATGAACCCTTCTGACCTTTGTTCGACCCACTCATCATGGGTCCATGGTTCGTTTTCACCCTGCTTCTTGACGGTCACATCTGACTTCGAGTCACGTGAATCATGAGATATAGTTTCCACATGGTGCTCAATGAAACCTTCTTGTTTGTCTTCGACCCACTCATCGGTCGTCCAGCCTTCTTCGTCATTCGGCTTGTCCGATATCAAGGTCAAACCGTCGGACACTTCAGCTGATCTTGTTTCCAGATGTTGCTCAAATTCATCTTGTGTTTCTTGAGTCCATTCCTCCGTTGTCCATCCCTCACTCTCAACAGGCATCTCCACGGGTCTCTCTTCTTCTACCAAGACTTCAGTCTGGGTGTCAGACGTCCATTCTTCCGTAGCCAAGACTTCTTCAATCTTCTCTTGCACATCAGTCGTTTCAACTTCCTGAACGGTGATTTCCTCTTCAAACTTCTGTTCCGTGTAATCGTAGTGCTCCTCTTCCATCTCCGTATGCTGTTGAACTAGAATGTCTGCTTGACTATCGGATGTCCATTCTTCCGTAACCAACTGCTCGTCCATCTTCTCTTGCACATCTGTTGTTTCCATTTCGTGTACGTTCGACTCCTCAATATCCGTAGTGAACTTCTGCTCCACATAACCATACTGCTCCTCTTCCGTCCACTTGTCACTTGTCCACTTGTCTTCTTCCTGTGCCAACTCCTCCTCATATTTCTGAGGTGAAACCGGATGGAATTCCTCGGTTGTCACAACTTCCTCGACAGTTGAAAAGTGTTCCTCTTCCGTCCATTCTTCATTCGTCCATTTGTCATCTTTGACCTCTTGACGCACAAAACTTTCAGTTGTATCTGAGATCATCATCGAGTCCTGAGTCACTGCATCGATCTCCACGGCTGACTGTTCAACAAACTCGTCGTACCCAACTTCTGTCTGCTGTTCAAACTGTTCGTCCTGTCGCGAATCTACAAGATCTTGACGAGACTCGTCCCACTGAACCAATTCGTACGACTCGTCTATTACAGTTGTAAGATCGCTTTCAACGTTTGGAACCTGAATTTCATCAGTTTTGTAATCGGTTTCCATTTCCGGTGTCAAACCTTCAGTGACCTCAAGCTGAGGTTCTTCAAGTTTCTCTGGTGACAGTGGCCGGTCTTCAATGGTTTCCTCAAACCCTGTGTGCTCAATTTCCACCCATTCGTCAGAAGCTAATGTTTCGTCAACAAAGCTTGTTTCAGTTTCGGTAACAACTGGACGCTCATCTTCAACCTGCTCTGACACTATCCAGTCATCGGAAACTACTTCATCCTCAATTAGTGCTGAACTGATTTCTTGTTCGACAGTTTCATGTCTTGGTTTTACAAGAGAATCCGTCAATTCTCTTTGAGAAGTGTACTGTGCATCTTCCATTACAAACTGAATGTCCGCGTTGCCTACGTTCAATTCAGTTTCTGAAACTTCCACAAAACGCTCAGGCTTTGTTACGTCTTCGTGCAGTTCTCTTTCAAACATGGATTCCGCTTGTGAATCTGAAGGTACTTCAATCTCTGCAGCATCATCTATAATGATTTCATGCTCTGAAACCTCTGCTTCGTATTCTGGGTACCTCAACGAGTCAGCAGTTTGCTCTTCTGGCGCTTCCACGTTCTCAAGCCAGAATTCATCAGAAATTGTCTCAGAATACGATGGCACTTCAATCTCTACCGCTCCTGAGGTAATTTCCACCTCAGAAATGTCCGTGTGCACCTCAGATCTTTCCAATGTTTCAGAAAGCACTTCTTCAGAAATGAACATCGCTTCCGACAGTGGTATGTCAATTTCTTCCGGCTTCACAGATATCTCCTGTTCTGAATCCAACGTCTCATGTTCTGGTTTTTCCAGATCTTGGAAGACCATTTCCTCAGAGACGGGCTGCATGTAGGAATCTGGTGGAATTTCAAGCTCTTCCGATGCTTCCACCACAGTGGTTTCCATCTCTGATACATCAGCTTCATACTCAGGTTTCCTCAGAGTCTCGTACTGGCCATCATCGGATTTCAATTCAACACCAGCATCCGGAATGAACTCGATATCTCCCGTATCAAGCGTGATTTCTTGTTCTGCAACATTTGTTTCGAACTCTGGTTTTACCAATGTCTCGTACTGTTCTCCTTGATACATCTCATCGGCAAAAGAATCCGGAACCACTTCGTATTCCTTAGTTTCCACAGTGATTTCGTGCTCCGAGATGTCAACCTGATATTCAGGCTTTTCCAACTGCTCGTACAAGATGTCGCTGGTTGTCGACTCTTGGTATGAATCTTGAGGAAGTGAAATCTCTTCCACGTCTAAAGTGATTTCTGTCGCGTTAACCTCAACTTCAAACTCTGGCTTTTCAAGCTTTTCAAAAGCCACCGTTTCAGATGTCATCTCGACCTGAGAGTCTGGTTCCAGCAGGATTTCATCGACTTGTACGCTGATTTGTTGGTCGAACACCTCCGTCTGGTACTCGGGTTTTTCCAAATTCTCATACGCCGACTGTTCGCTTACGGCTTCGATGAACGACTCTGGCGGTAGCTCGATCTCATCAATCTCCACACTTATCTGCTTCTGCCCAAATTCCACTTCAAATTCAGGTTTTTCCACTTCCTCGTACACTACTCGCTCTGTCGGGGATTCTATGTGCGAATCTGACGGTAAAACAAGCTCCTCAATTTCCACGCTGATCTCTTTCTCCGAAACCTCAATGACATATTCTGGTTTCCTCACAGCTGGTTCCACAACGTCGTGCAGCGTATCTTCAGACATCATCTCTTCTTGAACTGTTTCACTAACCGTAGACTCTGTCACTTCGGTCTCCGTAATGAATTCAGTCGTTTCTCTCTCAAACGTTTCGTATTCTGTTTGCTCGGGAGTCGTCGAGTCAATCTGATCAGCTGTTGGCAGTGACACAGTGATTGGCTCAACGTCTTCTTCATACAGCGTCAAATCCTGTTCGTCATGAAGAACAATGTCATCTGGCCTTTGATGAATTTCACTCAGCACTCGTTCAACGACTGGCTTCCCGTTTTCGCTTATTTGAGGAATGACTGCTAGGACTGGTTCTTCCGGTTCCGCAAAATATTCTGTTTCACTTTCGTCCGAATGAATCACAACTTGTTTTTCTTCGTAAATCTCCATTTCTTTACGACTGCTTTCGAGCAGATCCTGTTGGACTGGATCCATGTAATGAAGATGCTCGTCTAAGAGCACAGATGTTTCCAATGGCTGGGAATCTTCTTGCATTATTTCAGCTCTTTGCACCGTAATCTCCTGTTCGACAACTTCGGTAACGGATTCTTTCGCAATGAAATCGAGTACATGTTCTTTTTCCAAAGTCTTGGTCAGCTTATCATCAGCTTCAATGCTTTCTTCAACTTGATCTCTGACCTCGATTACAAACTCCTGACTGAAGTGCTGCATCAACTCTGACTCATCCATCCTGGAGAGCAGTTCCTGTGATCCGGTGGCGTCATCTGTCGGACTTGAATCCCTGATTGTAAGTTCGATCTCTTTCACATCGACAGCAAACTTCTGACTCACCTGCTCGATGAATGAGGTTTGGTCAATCATCGTGGACATCGTCGGCTCCACATCTTCACACACAATGTCAAGTTGTCCGCCTTCTGGAAGCTCTATTATCTGCTCGTCTGTTTCGATGCTGAACTCACGGCTAATAGGTCTGAATTCTATGTTCTCGCTGAATGATACTGTTTCCAATTCTGCAGGATCGAGACTTATCTCAAGATTTCTTCCCTCGACAATTTCGAGCGTTTCTTCCGCAACTTCTGTGCTGTAGTCTTTGGCAACAAATTCGATTTCATCTCCAACTAGAACGGAATGTGTCTGGCGACTGTCCTCGAAGTCAATGGATAGTTCTATTCCTTCAGCAATTTCGATTTCGTTATCTTGAGCTTCGACAGTGAAATCTCTTCTTGGTTGTTGAGTAAACTCTGTCGTATCGACTACACTTGGAGGTTCCAGCTCTTCCTGCAGTAAATCATCAACCATTCTTCTTTCCTCCTCTTCAGTCAACTCATAGGATGTCAGAGATATTCTTTCCTGTAGCACTGAATCCAGTTCTTCGTGGACATCTTCCACTACAGCTTCTTGTACCGATGGAATGTCTGGCTCTACCTCAGTTACAACTTCGGGTAGCTGGGTCACGTGAACATCCTCTTCGACAGAAGCCACGAGTGGTTCTGCCATTAAATCTTCCTCAAAAGCAGCTTCGCTCTCAGTCAGGCGTAGTTCAGACGATGAAGCCTCTAAATATGGCAATGGTACCTCTGGCTCTTGAATCACTTGCTCCTGTATGAATATATCATCTGAAATTTCTTCAATTTGACTAGGCACTTCTTGTGTAGGAACAAGGAAACTTTCAACCATTCTTGATTCATCATCTTCGGTGAACTCGTAAGACGTCAGAGATATTCTCTCTTGCACTAACGAGTCAAGTTCTTCATGAACGTCTTCTTGTTCAACCTCTGTGACTGCTGGAGCAACAGGTTCTTGCTTCAGAGTTAGCTGTACATCCTGATCAACAGTCATCGATTGTACAAAAGTGTCATCATCAAGCAGCACATCACGATTTTCTACTTGTAGTTCATGTGAAGAAGATTCCAATGTTGGCAATGGTTCTGATGGATATGTTGCAACAGCTTCAGGTGTTGTTTCTTCTACAACTTGTTCTTGTTCAGTGACTGTTAGTAAGCTTTCAATCATTCTTGATTCTTCATCCTCTGTTACCTCATACGATGTCAGTGAGATTCTTTGCTCGAGCAAATCTTGTTCAGTTTCAGCTGAAACCTGTTCAGTCACAGTTGTCTCCACAAGCTCAGTGAACACAACATCGTCAACTTGTGAAAGAATTACTGGCTTAGAGATTGTTGTAGCGTCATCTAATTTTATGCTCTGAATGTCAACCTCCTGTTCATCAAGTATACTCTGTGGTGTCTCTGAAAGCATGACCTGATCTTGAGCTTCCACAACTGGATGAAGTATGACATCCTGACTCAAGTGTCTGTCAATCATGGTTGATTCCTGCTCTTCAGTCAACTCATAGGATGTCAGAGATATTCTTTCTTGTTCCAATGAATCAAGTTCTTCGTGGACATCTTCCACAACAGCTTCCGGAGTCAATGAAATCTCTTCCTGTATTTTAGGCTCTAATTCGGGTAGCTGAGTCAATTGAACGTCCTTTTCGACCGTAAGTAGAAGAGGTTGTACAGTCGAATCTCCAACATCAACAGCCTCTGTCAGTTGTAGTTCAGATGATGATGCTTCTAAGAACGGCAATGCTGGTTCTGTTTCTTGAATAAATTCTTCTTCACTGATTTTCTGATCATTAGCTGGAACAATTTGTCTCGATTCAGATGGCAATTCCAGATACTGTTCTTCGAGATCATCTTCCAGCAGATTTCCTATCATTTTTGATTCCTCTTCGCCTGTTATTTCAAATGCCAGAAGTGAAATTCCTTCATCGACAGTTCTTTCTGTCGTCGGTGTATCACAGATCTCAGGTTGAGTCAGGATTTGAGTGTCATCAACAGCCAATGAGAAATGACTAGTCGTCAACTCATCGTACACTGCTGTTCCGCCTTCCTCAATCTGAATCTCTTTTGAAGCTGTCTCAAGTGTCGGCAAATGCTTTTCGTAGTCATCGGAAACATCAGGTTGGAGTAAAAGATGCGATTCCTCCATGTGAGCAGACTGCTCGTCAGGCTCTATACCATCTGTGATCTCCTGTATGATCTCTGGCTCGTACACCTGATCGCCAGTTTCTACAACCTTGTGCTCCTCATGCACCTCGTTCATTGTTAGATTGTCGGATGTCTCTACGGAAATTTGTGAAAGTTCTTGTTGCGGTTCCACGGTAAATTCAAACTTCTCATTATCGACTATCAACATTTGATCATCAGCTGTGCTAGATTCTTGTTGCATTGCTGATTCCACTATTTCAGGTAAAGTTAGATCTACACTCTCATCAGCAACATTTACTGTCATGGAACTGAAATCTGTAGTTTCATCATGGATTGAATCACTGCTTTCAGAGTGATATTCAGAAACTTGTGCATCAACTGTTGGTAGTTGTATGGCTTGATGAACAGATTCGTCAACAGTTTGATCGACTGATTCTGTTGCAATGTCGGTAGCGTCCTCTCTTTCTGCTTCAACAGGCCTCATTATCTCTATCTCATTGTCCAGTGCCAGGAACTCCTGCACAATTTCCTTACTGACTGCAATGTCAGGTGCTGCCTCGGCTGAGATCACCTGATCACAGACTTCAACATACTGATCATGCATTTCTGACGATGGTAACTGATCAGGAGTTTCCAGAGTGCTGAGATCTTCACTAGTCTGCTCCACTTCGACTGTCGCAAATTCGTGTAATTCGTCTTTCTGCACATCAGTAGGAAGTTCTTCCGTTTGATGCTGTTCCTCATCAAGCAACAGATTGCCAATGGCATTGGATTCATCCTCGTGCGTCAGCTCAAACGTTAGAATTTCTTCTGTTGTTTCGCGGGAGTCTAGTGGTCTCTCCTTAAGTTCCTCTTCACGCTGATGATCATCTGCATCAACATTGAAGTCAGTAGCATCAGCCCCTGTTGGTATCGTTATCATTGTTCCATCTCTCAGTGTCGAAGTTTGAAGGACTATTTCCTTACTCTCGACAATATCTGACGGAGATTCTACCAGGACTAGCGGCTCATCTTCAACAATTTCTTGCTCAAGTACTTCTTCTCCTTGTTTGGATTCAGCCTCTTCAATGTCCTTCACCTGATCTTCTTGATGTGGCAATACCAAATGCTGTTCGTCATCAGTAGTAACCAGCTTGTAATCAGCAGCATCCGAATCCGTTGTATCAACAATAACTTCTGCTTTACTTGTCTCATATTCATAGGAATTAAATTCCACACTTTGAAGCTGTTGTTCCTGTGTAATAACTGAAGTTATTTCCTCTGGTCTTGTAATCAGTTCGTTCTCGCTCAACGTGAAACTTTGTGCAAATGTTTCGTCGTCCAAAATCGAGTCATTCACTGGTTCTGCAGCAAAGACATCGGAAGCAGCTTCAACTGTTCTATCGGAAACTTCTGGACTTGTTAGCTTCACATCATCTTCTTCACCTGTCTCATACGAAGTCATAGAAACCTTTTCCAACGCCGCTTCAATCTGTTCCACATTTTCTTCATACAAACTCATAGCCATATCGGTGACTGTATCTCGCCTGGTCTCACTAGCTCCTCTATCTGAAGAGTTCAAGTCCGCTGATGCAGCAGGCATAACCAAGTTGACAAACTCGTCCTGTCTGAGAAGTTCTGTTCCAACGCTGTCTGGCACGTCATCAAGATAACTCTGACCTTCATCAATCTGAAACTCACTGTCAAACACCTCCGAAGCTTTCAGTGTCGATTCAACATCTTCGATTTCAGGAATCACTGGCTGTTCCATCATACTAACATCCCCGACTGAAGTCAGTGTCAGTTTTTGTCCACCAAGAGCGTCTTCCACTTCCAATTCGCTCGAATCGATCAACATTTCATCAGCGTAAGCTTCAGACACGTGATCTCTTGGCTTAGGCGCTGGCTCACCTGGACTCATTGTCAGGTATATTATACCCTCACTGCCTACCACTGTCATCACTTCCGCGGCGGAAGGCTTTTGAACAGGAACTTCAATTTCTTGACTTGGAAGTTTACTTTGCAGTTCGCTGAAATATTCAGCGGGAAGTGGTTCGCTAAGCACAGCAATTGAGAGCCGTTTTTCAGACAGATACCACTCTGATACTGGTGGCACAGCAAATTCTTCCTCTTCAACTTCAGAAACGTCCGGATGTGCAGATTCTTTGGCATCAATCGACTCTGTTATCTGTTCAAATTCCTTGCTAGAATCTTGTGCAGAATCTTCCAAGACAACAAACTTTTGCAAGTCGTCCTTCTGCACAAGTGTTGTTTCCTGAAGTTGTGGCAATTCCTGAAGGGTAACGTCTGCAACCACATCTGGTTCATTGAATGACCCTGTTTCGACCTGTTGATTTGCTGTATCAACTGATAGATCATGTCCTTGAGCAGCTGCATAAAGTATTTCAGCTTGCTGAGCCACTATGTACTGAGAATGCTGCTTTGCTTCGTCTTCAAGCAGCCTAGCGACTTCAAGTTCCATGACGAATTCGTTCTGTTGCATTTCTTGGTCAACTTTGTCTTGGTGTACTGAGGCACTAACTCCCTCCTCGGGCGCAGCCACTTCCTGCACTGATTCGGGTAGCTGTACAAATGTGTAGTCATCCAGGTGGGCTGTTGTAAAACTTGAGGTGTCACCTTGTGCTTGAACATCCTCTATATCAAATCGGATTTCTTTCTGTGAACTTTCAATTTCAACTTCCGTTATTTCACTGACAGCCTGTTCAATCGGCATCTCAATAGAACTGGTCTCATCAGTCGTCTTAATAGAATCTATCGTAACGGTCTCCAAACATTCATCAGAAACAGTCTCTTGCTCTAAAAGTTTCACATCTGACTCAATAACAGGAATGACCTCAACTTCTGGTTTGTACTCCGGCTCAACTTCTTCTTGGAACTCTTCTGTGATTGAGGGTTCCTCTGGAACAGGTTCCTGCACTTCTTGCTCAAAGATCACTTGGTCAATCTCTCTTGTTGGTAGCTCGATTGTGACATTATCTTTCAGAATGAATGAACTAATTACCAGTTCTTGAACAAGTTCTTCAGAAGGTTCACACTCAAGCAGAATGTTGTCTCCAGCTTCCAAAGCAGGTAACATTTCTTGAGTTTCCTGGACGATGCTCTGTACGGTATCACTCTCATTCACGCCTGTTGGTTCTTCAGCTTTCTGTTCAAATACAGATTTGTCAATTTCAACTTCAGTCACATTCTGAGAGACTTCAGGCAGCTCCAACAGTTGCGCCTCTTCTGCTTTCGTGATGGTACTTTCAGGCTCAACTTCTGTTTGTATGTCTTCCACATCAAATAGAATTTCTCTCTGCGAACTTTCAATCTCTACTTCTGCTGTCGCAGTTGGAACTGGTTGAGTTGGCATTTCAATAGAACTGGTCACTTCAGTTGTCTTGATGGAATCAACTGTTGCAGCTTCGAGCAGTTCATCAGAAACAATTTCTTCCTCCATCACTTTCATGTCGGATTCAATAACAGGAACGAATTCAGTTTCTGGCTTATACTCAAACTCAACATCTTCGAGTTCGCGAGACTCCTGTTCAATCAATGATGAATCTTCTTGTTCAACTTCTTGCACATCGGGTTCAACTTTCACCAAGTCAAACTCCTTGGTCGGCAGCTCAATTGAGACGTCATCGTCTTTCACACTGTATTCCTTCATTACTTGTTCTTGAATAAGTTCTTCAGAATGTTCAGTCTCAAACAGAATGTTATCTCCAGCTTCCAACACTGGTAACACTTCCTCGACCACGCTCTGTGTGACATTTCTACCATCCACGTCTGTTGTCTGTTCAACGGTTTCTTCAGTAAACTTCTCCTCGAACACCAGAGTCTGTTGATCCTCAGTAACTGTTTGCGGTTCTTCAGTTTCATAAGTAACTTCAGAGATGACTACTGGCACTTGCTCAACTTTTTGCTGTGTTTCAGCATGGAACAGTTCTGCATCTTCAGCAAAAGCCAACTGAGATAGTTTCCTCTCTTCTTCCACCTGCATAGTCGCGACTTCACGATCCAGCACTAATTTGTCAACTTCAACTTCAGGCACAGCCACATCATGGGAGACTACAGGCAGCTCCAACTGTTGCGACTGCACAATTTGCGTGATGGTACCTTCAGGCTCAACTTCTGCTTGTACGTCTTCTACATCAAATAGAATTTCTCTCTGTGAACTTTCGATTTCAACTTCTGTTGTAGAAATGGGAGCTGGCTGAGTCGGCATCTCAATAGAACTGGTCTCTTCAGTTGTCTGAATTGAATCAACTGTTGCAGCCTCGAGCAGTTCATCAGAAACAAGTTCTTGTTCTAAGAGTTTCACATCTGACTCAATAACAGGAATGACCTCAACTTCTGGTTTGTACTCCGGCTCAACTTCTTCTTGGAACTC
>JAQFYQ010000498.1:0-16825 GCA_034694885.1 Buchholzia appendiculata | reverse complement strand
TCACTATTCCAGTCCATTTCTACTTCGCATCGTAGAACTTCATTTCAGTTAAACTTTGTAGTCATTAAAGTGGAGAACATTTTAAAAATTCTTGCTTCGCTCACAATGCATTTTAATACATTTTTATTTATATGCTCGATCTAAATTTGTGTAATAATTCAAAAATTACTTTTTAAAGTAAGTAAAAATTGCAGCATGACACGGACTATGTATTTGGGTTATGGGCAGCAGCTGCCAACCGTGACACATTAACAGGCATTGAATTGATGCCTCCACTTATAACCGTGTCCACCTTAATCTACATTGGAACTTAATTTAAAATATGGCATTTATAAATGTAGTTTATTTAGATCGCTCCAAATTTGAATTCTTGCCGGAAGTAGATGTGTACCCTTGTTCTTAAAGGCGCTATCGTTTAATTATATCACATTTTAGGCACATTTTGATCGTTGCGTTTCATTAATGGTTAAATTAGTTTGTAATAGAAGAGTGGACACATTAATGTAGTTCCATCAGAAATGACGGGGGAGTCGGGCAGGTTTGCAATATTTTGGTTTGTGGGGACGGGATAGCCTATTTGCCCAATAATCATGACTGCGTCACCCCCCCCCCCCCATAATCAGGGTTACATTGTATCCTCTCAATAAACTATCACCATTTCAGACCCTTAGTTCTTCTCATTACCAAATTTCATAATGGTTTGTAACCATTGAATAGTTTGTAGACCTGAAATATTCTTGCTCGCTCGCAATCAATTTTCAGACAATGTTTAGTTAGTTTCGTCAGAGTTGGACGTGGGTCACTTTTTCGGACCCGACCCAACCCACTGAACAACCGACCCGACTCGCGGGTCACTCAAAAAATCCGGACCCGACCCACAGACTTTCTGACCCGACCCACCCCGACCCACGGACTTTCCGACCCGACCCACGACACATATAATAATATGAAATATTTCAGTAAATTTTTTCTGTGAAATTTATATGCAATATATTTTGTGTTTTCTTTTAAACTTTTCATTCTGATTCAGTCTGATGAATATCCAATAATAGTTTGTTTTGGGGAATAATTTTTAAAGTACACACAATTGTTCCACTCTTGTCGTTGGCCAAATAAATTTTCTGCAAATACATACTAGGCCAATAAGCAATTGATAATTATAGGAAATTGTATGATGAAGGAAACCTTGAATAAAATTTAATATTACACAAGTGGTCAATTAGTCTGATTTTTATTTATTTTATTACCTATAATTTAATTTTAAAAAATCTGCGTCAATTTGATAAATGAGTAGTGCTAAGTGTAACTATCATTGTTATATATACATGTGTATCAACCGAGGACACATTTCTCTTGAAATTCAAGCTGCAGTGTATGCATTTTAAGTATGAAGTACTTCAAGGACATCTTAAATCAATAAAGTATAACATGATAAGGTAATTAAAATTTTTGCAGGTCAAGACGGGTCAGGTTTCTGTGACCCGACCCACAGACTCTCGGACCCGACCCACTGAATTCTGGACCCGACCCGCGAAATTTCCAAAAATGTGTACCCGACCCGCGGATCGCTCCGACCCACGTCCAACTCAGAGTCTCGTATCAGTTGTTGCATCATATTTAGAATCAATAAAATGCTTGTCCCAGATTTGTTCAGATTGCAACATGAAAGTGTTCTTGCAATGGACAATTAGCAGCAAAATGTAATGCATTTATGTTGAGTGATTTGGTCGCATGCTACTCGGCGTGATGGCGCGAAGGGAATTAACAGTTTTTAAATATAAAGAACTATCTAAATAATCCGGCTTCGACCAATACTCTCCCCGCCCCAAGAGTGTTTCTTATGGGGAGGAGGAGGGGAGGTGAGAAAATCATAAATACCCCGGCGGGAAGGAGGCTCAACTCGGGTTGCATATAGTGAATATTGAGCTGGTGTGTCGAAATTAATTGGTGGCAATAACACTGGGATGTGTAGGCTTGTAGCAAGGATTTCATTCTGGAGGGGGTTTCGGACTGCAAAAAAGTTGTTGACGATCTTTTAAAAATAATCCATATGGGGATGTCAAGCATTTAACGAATTCCAACATTTCCCAAGCATCTCAAATTGTAATATAAATTGTTGTTTCATGGAGGAGGGTGATCGAGCTGAACCCGTAATCCTCTTAAATACGGCCATGGGGGTGTGGAAAAATTTGGACTTCTAGGCCGTCCTCTCCAATGTTTTGCTTAGATGGA
The DNA here is from genome assembly GCA_034694885.1 of Buchholzia appendiculata. NCBI lineage: Eukaryota > Metazoa > Annelida > Clitellata > Enchytraeida > Enchytraeidae > Buchholzia > Buchholzia appendiculata. Next base: position 14,593 of record JAQFYQ010000498.1, on the reverse strand, counting down.
CGCAATAGTAAATGTCCCCCCCCCCTAAATGATTCCACTCGTCCCCCGAACAGAAAATCAGATCGCCGCCCCTGTTTGAAAACCTCGAGGTCGACCCTGCTCTGTATGTTTAATCATAACAGGGATGGGTCAAATTAATTATAAAGTAATCTCCTACAGGTTCATAACATCTGAATGATGGTGCCTAAAATGGTCTTAATAAATAATAGTGATTAAGGTCATCAACAACATGTCATGAGAGTGGCGAGTAAGAGTTATAATTAGAAAAATTGCAAATTTCTTTCAACATTTTTTCTACAATGGAATTTTTATTATTTCCAGGTTCAATCCGAAGAAGCAATCCCAGGTTGCATCTCATGCTGTTGCGTTGTCAGCTCTAAACTCCAGTAAAAGTTTGTCAGAAATTAAGAGTAAGCTAAGCCAAGGTGCTGAAGACGTTAAGTCTTCTGTGCCTTTTCACATCCAGGATGTTCGATCTCTTGCGACAAATGCAGCAGTAAACATGGTGCCGGGCAAGAAACTTGTTAGCAGTTCGGTTAGTCAAAAAATTGTACTTGGAAAGCAGCTTATTGGCGCTGCAGGTCTAGCTGGATTACATACAAGTAACGTTACTGCAGAGGCATTGCAGCTGAAGAATAATGTTACATGCTGTATTACCAGTCCAGCTGCTAGAGAGTTGCTCAAAAGCACTAGCTCTTTACCTACAACAACACTCGAATCTGTTCTACCTAAGACTCCGACTACTACCGCAGCTTCAAGTGTACAGAAGAGTCCACAAGAGAAATTTTCCATTCAGCTCATGCTTGTGCAGAAGAATGTTCCGAAGGGAAGTGCAGCTGCTTTGCAGCCTGGAAACTTCCATCTGCTGGAGATCAGTTCAAATTGTGTCTGGGTAAGTGCGCAGGAAAAAGTTTTGCGGCAGATATCAGAGCTAGTTTCCGGCACGGAAAAGTATCCGCCTCTCAGTGAGTTCAAAATTAGAAACTTCTTGGTTAAGATTCTTCCAAAGCGTGGTAATTTAACCACCGTACCAGCACGATTGATTCAAGGGGATGATAAGCCGAGACAACTTCAGGCTATTCGTATCCAAATAACGATGTTGCCAAAGTCGACTGACGTGGTGGTTACCAGTTCACCGACAGTTCTCGTTTCAGAGCCAGATAAGGTTAAGTTTATGGCAAAATTTGAACCAGTGAAGCAAGAAAGTGTTTCAGTAGCTAGTGCTACACTACTGAAACGAAGTGTTGATGCTAAGAATGTACAGGCTAAGATTATCGGTCCTGGTTCGAATGCTGAGGGTTTAAAGACTTCAGTAGAGAAAAAGCTATCAGTTTCTGCCGAAAATGCCTTGACTTTGGCACTGAAAGCCAAGATTGAATCTGATCGTTTTGGCCTGGCAGGTCGTTCATACACTTACGATCCGAAAGGAGCTGTTCATAGATTAACGCCGAACAACAATACGAACCCATCTGTGCTGAGTAGCAGTTTGGAGAAAAAGTCAGGGACAGATTGCATTGACTTAACAACCGGTGGCAATTCGGTGGATATCACAAAGACAACGTTAGCTGCGTCACTCTCTCAATGTAAGATTCTTGATGGTCCTGTGAAATCGCACGCTATTCATTGGAACTCGGTCACACCATCTAGCTCCGTGAATGTCTTGTCTTCATCACCTTCAGACAAATCCTCATTGGTAATTACAGTTCCTTCCGATACGAACCCATTAAGCAGAAAAATAACGGTTAAAGGCTTTACTGGTAATTTTGATCATGAATACTCTGGGAATAAAGTTTCTGTTTTGTCTCTTAACAGTGAAGTGACTGCATCGAGCAACGAGTATATTGTGAATGCTGCAATTAGTGCGAAGCCATTGAACAGTGGCGCCGAAACCGGTACAAACCGGTTAAATAACGACGATGGAATAGGTATTAACCAGTTAAACACTGGAACTAGGATTAAACCTGAACCAGCAGACATCACTGCAGCATGCGTGGAACTGGGCAGTACTGCTGGCAGTCGCTGTGTGGATCAGTCACCTAGTGGGAGTTTCACAGAACCAGGAAACGGTGAGGCTGTACTTCTACATCAAAATGATGCAAAAGTTGAGGAGATTTGTGTACCTTGTACTAATAGTTCAGTTTCGAATGATTCAGATTCGTGTAGTGCTTCAGTCATTTACGATTCTGGAACTGAATGCAAGGTTAAAACTGAGAAAAATCTTGAAGATAGCGATGTTTTGACTTCGTTGGTTAATGCTGTGTCAAAACATGATGTGGATAAGATTCATTGTGACCTTCAGAAAGCTGTTGATGTAAGGGAATGTTTACAGTCAAGTTCTGCTTCTAAACCAGTTGTGGAACCTAAATCAATTGTTAAAGACAATAGTTCAATATGTGATGACAACATTATATCTTGTGATCCAGTTGCAACGGATACAACTAACAATGATAATCGTGAAATGCCAGGTGTGAGTAAGGGGTGTGAAACAGATCTCGAGGGAGTGAAATCTGAAAAATTATCTGTCTCTGACGACACGGAGGTCAAAGTTCACGTTGGTTTGATTGATCCTGTACATGAGCAACATGAAGAAGCAGAAAAGAGCAACAATTCCGTGCTGGGAATGCCTGTTAAAACGTCCACTCTGTCACCTCGAATCTGTGGAGCAGTTGAGTTATCGATGCAGCTTGCAGATGTTTCAGCAGAAAGTGTTGAAATAATGAGTGGCTGCACACCGGTGACTGCCAGTGATCTAAGCGATACAAAGGAAACATCAATTCTTGAGAACCTTAAGCACTGCGAGAATGTTATACCAGAATCTTCTCCACACAAAGTTTGTGATTCGCCACAGCCAAAAGTGATCACTCTAACTTCACATGTATCCGTTTCCCAGATTCAAAGTACTAGGTCATTGGCACTAAGTTCTGATGGTGCACCAAACACTGAGCAAGATCCAATCGCTGTGACAAATAGGCTACAAGCTGATGTCCGAATAACTACTAGTTCTAATCTTATGCGAAAAGTATTTCTCATGCCTTCTGTCAAAAATCTACTTGCACCTGTCTTCCAGACGCCTGTGCTTCCATCTACTACAGTACCAAGAGTTGAAGGAATACGACCTGAGGCAGTAGTTCGTATGCTGTCAGGTAATCGGACGTCTATTAGCCCGGTGCCGATAAGAATTAACCAGTTGCCGAACATAGTTCGACAACGGATGCCGGGAATTGCACAGCTTCCTGCACTGAACATTGCATCGAGTGGCGTGTCAATCCCTGTACGCTATTTAACGACTACCGGAGGGGTTCGTTCTGTTTGTATCGTAATCCCTCAACAGTCCGTCTCTGCAGTCAATCTTTCATCCCCGTCAGTGATGCCAGCTTTCTCTGCGACAAGCATTGGTGCACGCACACTTGGACCGGTTTCACTTGTGACGGAAAGTGCTACGCAGATGAATCCAGGATGTTACAGAATTGTATCCAGTCGACTGACTAAACCAGCCATATTGAGCCCCATGGCACCAGCGATGCATAACAACTCGCCATTGATAAATAATATCAGTTTTTCTGCGTTGTGTAATGGAAGCTTACAAGCCTATAGAAGAGTTACTCCGATCATTGTTGCTAGTTCTTCGGCTGTTTGTACCGTGACTGCGTCAAGTGATGCCTGTAAAGTGTCTTCTGTACCAATGGTGCCTCCAGTGTCTTCTATTCAGAAGAAAAGCGAAGCAGTCATTGAAATTAACGACTCGGATGAGGTATGGATAATTTGTTCTATGCTTAGAAACCTTATGATAATACTTTGAACCCATGGATGAATATATCATAAATTGCTCTGTTTAAATTCTTTGTATAGTAGCATGCACACGCGAGATATTTTATGTGGGTATAATGCATGCGTGCATTATTCTAAATATCTGACTATGATTCTTGGTAAAAGTCAAATGTTAACTGACAGCTGTCAACTGACAGAGTTCATACAAAACATTGGTGAATGAGCACAGCAGTAAAATGTGGACAAGAAAACGAAGACTGGTTTCCTACAACAGTGGGTACAAGGCAAGGCAATCTGCTGACTCCAAACTTGTTCATCAGTTACTTGGAAAGAGTAATGGACAACATCCAGAATAATGGAACAGGAATTTCGGTACAAGGAGAGAATTAAAAACCTGAGATTCGCTGATGATATTAATTTAATAGAGGAGAATGTAAACTGCGAAAAAGTATTCGCGTTGTAGTCCAAGATGGAACGAGCGCTGGACTCGAGATAAATGTTGAAAAGACAAAGACAATGGTTTTTAGAAAGGATAAATTACAACTAGCGCTAAAGTAGAGGACAAAGCTATTGAAAATGTAAAATAATTCATGTATCCAGTAAGCATACTGACGTGGGAAAATGATTGCTCTAGAGATATACGAGCAAATATCTCTACTTAAGGCAAAAGGAGTCATGGCTGGATTTAACAGCATATGGAAAAGCAAGACAATCAGCTATTTCACAAAGTTAAGGTTGGTGTATATATGTTTCTTCAGCATAGCATTGTATGCCAGTGAAACTTGGACTCTAAAGAAAGCAGAAAAACGGATATTAGTCTTTGAGATGTAATGCTATAAAGCAGATACTATGATTGAGTTGGACACAGAAAGTAAAGAATGTTGAATTACGAAAGAAGCTAAACATTAAAGATGATCTGGTGCAGGTTGTAATGAAAAGGAAGTTTATGCTATTTGGAAATATATTGCGAATGGATGAGAGCTGGAAAATAAAAGGAGTAATTATGGGGATAATGGAAGGAATCAATAAATGTAGGGAGTTCCTTAATGACTTAGTAGAGTGGTGTCAGAAAGACATATTCCAATTGAACAGGATGGCACAAAACAGGGATATATGGAAAGGATGGTTCAGTGTGCATTGGACACCTACGGGAGTATGGGCGATCGCCCATGCATCTCATCATCATCATCATCCCATGATTGCCCATCTTTATTAGAATGGCTTGAAACTCATTTCTGTTTTAAATGAATCAAAAAGTTTTAAACATTATCATCAATAAATTATTTATATTTCATTGGATTGACGAGTTTACTATCATGGTACGATTGTAATAACTACTTAGGCCATTGAGACATCAAATACTTGTTACCGTGACTCGTGTTTTTGGTTGCTTCCAATGGTGATGTAATCTTTGTTCTAAAAAATATAGTCCAAATAATTGGTGTATGGATTGAACATATGTTATAACTTATAAAGGAAATGTTTTTAATCAAATTTTTGTGATATTTCTTTTATAAAGTGCTGGATATTACATTATGAGCATTTTTTGTTCTGTGTATAGTTAAGAGAATTTTCTCATCAAAATTAGGGCTGCCAATTAATGCTTCCGTTAACGAAAAGAAATGAACACTGACTAAACAAATTAACGCTTCCTTCCGTTGACGAGTTAATATAATTAATGCATCTTGATTTTTGTGGGTTGCATTGTCGTAAAACACCAACATGAACACAGATTGTTTATTATTTACTTCTGGCTAGCGTTTGAAAGATTTACTTTAAAAAATAACAGTAATGTTTTGGAAATTGTTATGAATGCCAAGAGTTCAATTAAGGACAGGAATCGGATGGGACTGGAGCAAAACGTCCTGCAGTGTGAGAGGGTGTGACTAATGACCAAAACGGATCATAACGACACCTAAAATTATAACTAAATTATTTAATGTTTAATTTTGATTTATCACAAGCAATTAAAGTAATATCATATGCAATAATTGATTTGTATAATCACGATTATTTTTTTAAATTGAGCGATTAATCCTGTTTAAACTTTTTTAATTGAATGACAGCCCTAATAAAAATCTGTTCATAGTTTACAATGCTCAAATTTGTATTGTGTTATAGACTAAAAGATAGGCTATTTGGTTATAAGTGGCCATATTGGTATTAGGTCTTGTCAGGTTGTCGTGGCCTTTTATAATATTTATGAGGGGTGTTGTAATGTTATTAAGCAATGGATTTTGATTAGACTGATAAATATTTATATGAAAAAGCATAGGTAAATAATAACAAACCAGGCAAATATAGTTCTTGCAGTTTCACAAACTTGAACAGTCACACAGAATTTATTAAGAAGAAGTAAATTGCCATGAATATAAATTGCCATGAATGTGTTAAATATATTTCAAATCATGGGCTGGTGCGTAGAATCTTTCCAACTGCTGGTATCATTTGTCAGGAATGGGAAGCATCTGATTCATACTTGCAACACTACAATTAAGCAGTGATCAATATAATTGTTTATTATTTACCCAGCTGGAGTGGCTGACTTGCTGACCAGGTGGGATCAGGAGGTCGGCAGCCACAAAAACGATGTCTATGGAAGCGATCTTCGATGTCATATATACATGACATCAAAGAATGAGAATTTAGCAACTCTACGGTTCCAGTTATTCTGTTGTGTCGGTTGCAGGATAATGGGAAAGATGATTCGATTGATGTTGACATAGAGACTGTAGACACCAACTGTACGCGTCTGCTACTGACTGCCTTAGCGGAGTCGACCGGCGCAGCTTCTGCTGCCAGCGATAGTGATGCATCGGCACCGCCGCCAAAGAAGAAACGCAAACAGACACATGTTGAACTTGTTGAACCTGCAGAGTTGGAAGACAATGAGGTTGTGATCAGGAATAATTTACATAAGTATTAGCTGCGCAATTTGCAATGTAGCAACCATCACTATAGTCATCTTGTCACATGTATGAATCCATGTAGACTATAGCTAGAGATATTTTCTTTGTTAGACAGTGTCTGACAAGTTCTCTTGTCAGGATTGATGTCACCAAAACTTTGCACAACCTTACCGAGAAGTTCATGTGCCACAGCACGCTTGAGATAGCAGTTATCTAAAATAAACTACTGGAATTGATTTGTTTATTATTTTTAATGATGTACTGCGATAGATCATGAACATCTTCACATCTGAAGCTGCCCACTAATGGATGTATAAATATTTATAGTATAGTATTGCTACCAACTTTTGCAATAGCATTATACAAATGTCAAATGAACATAGATATATAATAATAATAGTTTTATAACACTGTTCAGCTCAATGTAAACTACATGTAAACTAAAGATGTTATTTGTAATGCTCATTTCAGACTAAATCTAAGTGATGGTAAATCATTGCTTGTTTAAATTTTGTTGGTGCGTCTGTGGAAGTTGGCAGCAGTACTGCAAGTTATTGGATATAGCTACAGTCGCATTGTGTTTGAATGGAGCATGTGCTCTCCTACCTAGTTTAGCATTTTGCTTGAAATTGCCTATGCAGTATAATCTTGTAATTGCTGATAGTATGCATTTTGCTTATTTTTAGGAATGGATGCGTTTGCCTTCAAAAAGTGGAGTACTGAAGTTGAAAAACAATTCGTCAAGCTTGGACAACGATAGACATTTGCTTAAACACAAATTTCGGTACTTGGTATTTTATCTTATCGAGTTGAGTATATAAGTGATTGTTGCTGCGTACTGTATACCTTTGTAGAAATATGGAATAATATTTATATTTTCAGCAAAATGTAAACTGCAAATGTGGAAAAAGTGAGTGATAATATTAATAGTTATCTAAATACATTGATAACGATTGGCATGCTCTCTTAGATCTAGTACTTCTTGCCTTCGCAAATTTAAAAAATAACATTGATTCCTGTTCTCAAAGAAATGCAGTTTAGTTTTGTTCACATTGATATCTGACTACAAAACGTTGTTTCTCTATGGTAAGAGCGATTGTAGTGATGAAGTGCTCCTAGTCTGCATGTAGTACTGAAATATTAGCAGGGTTGGACACAGTATGTTCACTGATGACCTGAGTTCTTTGAGACGTGTTTTTGCAGTCATGTTCAAATTTATATGGGCTAAGAAATAGATGCTGTCTCATGGGCGATCGATCTAATGCCACACAGTCACAAAGATGTACATTTTTATTACGGATCTGGTGGTGTAAGCTTTAGTTGATAGTTGGCTAAAAGCCAAGGCGAGTTTACTGTTATACTTGTTCACGCGTCAATTGTGATTTATGGTAGTTCACTGTATTAAATTAATAGCCGGTCAAGCCGATATTATGAATCTTAAAATTCTACATCTCGCTTACAGTTTTGTGATACATTTGAAATAGTTAGTTATATTTTTTTGTTATAATTTTTATGTTGATATTTATCATTAATATTTTTAACATTCTATTTAGCCAGATATGGAGGTTATGGTTTTAGACCTGCAATTTATTACTACATTATGCCAATTTAAAAAAACAGAAATCGCAGTTGTGCTATCACAGTAGAAATGTGTTGCCCTAAAGTTAATGATGTTCCATTTAAAATAATATCTTTTAAACAATTAGTATAATTAATTTTAGTAAGTTATAAGTTTTTATTATATTGGTTTGTCCTTCTTTTTGTAAATGAATATATTAAATTTCAGCAGGTTATCTGTTGACTTGCAAGCTGCATATTGATGCTGCTTAGAATTGGTTCTATCGAGTATTTGTATACGTGTAATGTTTTATCTTCTGTGCGTTTGTTCAGTATTCTGAAGGAGCGATGCAGAAGATCAGAACATTCAAAGTACTTCCACAGTTTGTTCAAACTGATGGGTGGCCATGTCGACGGTGAGAAAAGAGCCAAGGTGGCGATTCTGCAGAAGGTATGTCTGACTTGTGCTGCTGCGAAGAGCCTGTTGTGAAGTCTTTATGTTTGTTGACTGTATGTGACATGTATTCTTAAGCAGTACTCTCTGTCCAAATCGGCAGTACTCTTTGTCAAAATTGACAGTACTTTTTGTCAACATAAGCAGTACACTTTGTAAACAATAACAACTGGTGCTCTTTGTCAATATTGACAGTACTCTTTGTCAACATTGATAGTGTAATCTTTGTCAAGATTGACAATTTACTCTTTGTCAACGTTGACAGTACTCTTTGTCAATTTTGACTAATCTTTGTCAACACAAGTAATGCATTTTTTCAACATTGATAGTGTAATCTTTGTCAACATTGTGAATACTCTTTGTCACACATTGACAATACTCTTTGTCAACATTGACAGTATTCTGTTAACAATGACAAGGAGTTGAATGCACTGGTAGCATGTATTAAGGGGGGAAGATTTATATTAATCTGTATTGTTTTTTCTTATCTTGCCATGATGAGCTTTCATTATTTACTTTTTTTATAGTTCTGTAATTATGGTCTGTTTCTGACTGATGCTGCTTTGTGCAGGCAAAGTTGATGATAAAGAGCCTGAAGGCTGACTACAGCCGGCTGTGTGATGAGCTGCTGACAGAGTCTAAGATACGATTTGATCTCATGAAACAACTCAGGCTACAACAAGGTCTGCTCTATTCAGTTACAGAAACATATTATATTCCAGCTTCTTGTTCTGCAGAAATGTATAATGCACTATCTTACTATTTTATCAAAATAAATACAACACTCAATCTATTTTTTTATTTAATCTATTAAATATTACTATTTATTGGACTCTACTGCAGCTTTCACATATGTCAAGAATGTATTTGCATCGTCGTCGTCATCACATCGATGTCATCGGCATATGTCGTAATTTTTATTTTCTTTGGACAATGTTTAGAAGCTAATACTGATAGTTGATAATTAGTAATAAAAATTAATTATGTTTAGAACTACGATGGTTGTAGAAAGCATAATTTACCAGTTTAGCTTGTTTATTTTGAAGACTAATCATACTTGTTATGCATAGGAGTATATTCAAACCTGTTTAGAATCAACTACTTCCTCGTGTACATAGATAAAATGTGTAAATTAATTTTGCTTCTGTAGCTTTGAAAATTTCAGCCTTTCACACTGATATTTTAAGATAAGCACGTTAAACAATTTGACCATTTGGTCTTCTGCATTTTGGTGCATTCGAGTCGTAGTGTCTATTTACGTGAATAAAGAATAGTGTGTGATTTGTTGTGCAGGTGGGACGGGCTCAAAGAAGAAAGCAATGGAAGAAGCGAAAGGTCGAAGGGACAGTGCAGAGTTGACGGAATCTACTGCTGTGTTGTCTGCAAGCGTGTCTCAGAGAAGGTCAAGCGAAGAGCGAAACAGCTCCGTCGGTGCCAGGGGCAGTCACGCGGGTCAGTCTGAGGGAGATTTTATCGAAGGAGCTAGTCGTAAGATGACTGTTGATTCCAAGATACCTCTGAGAAGGTTTAGGTCAGCGGAACCGAAGCGTCTTATTCAAAGCAGCAGCAGTCAAAGCAGCCTGTGTAAAGTTGAAATCACTGGTGAAACTAGTACCAGTAATAACTCCGCCTCTGTCAGTTCAAACCAAGATACGAACAAAAAACACCCAAAGGCACCTGTCAGTGACAACAAGGCTGTCTCTGCAGATTTTAGTTGTATCAAGGTTGAAAGTGACAGTAACGTGTCAGAAGATGACATTAAACCGGATAGGGAAGAGATGGAAAGAGCTGTCGAGAGAGCCGATAGTTTAATTTGTTATGAAAGATTGTCTCGTCAGGTTGATGGAAAGGATGCAAGCTTAGGTGAAAGAATTCACATTGGTTCTAGCAGTCAAGTTGTAACTGCATTTGATTTGGAGTGCATTGAGAACCTGTTGTAGAGCATTGAGATAATAAATGCTATTAGCCTTTAAGCCTTAACAGTGGGTAATAAGAGAATGCACATGTGTGAAATACAGTGTTTTAAAATAATTTTGCAATGGGATGAAATTTGATAACGTCTTGGCAAATGATTATGTCTGACTACGTTTATTTGTATGTAAAATATTCTAATAGAGTTTGAGTTAACAAGTTAAGTTTATGGATTTGTAAGCCTGTCAAATACACATCAGTTGTTCAAACAAAGGATTTAGTCGTTTGGTTAACTAATTGTTACAATTTCCATGGATTATCGATATTGTGGTACTGCTAAGCCGTTGTTTTATTTCGTCTTAAAATATTTATAAGCAATGATGTAATTATTTCATTAAATCTGTGTAAGTAATGTAAAATTCACTAATTCTTATGAGCATGATAAATAATGTATAATAACGCACATATTACACAGAACAGTATTTGTATCTTTAGTTGTTACGACTTATAGGCGACTTATAGGCTGTCACGAGTTCATTGAATAAATGTAAATCCATACAAAGGCTGCTGTAATTTGCTGCTGGGTTTTGACCAACATCAAACAGCCCTATGAGGTCAGCGTACAGATTGCAATCATTACAGTAAACTTTTCATGTTAATTTATCCTGTTCTTCCTTGTGCTACAAACTTACGATCGCGAGGGACAGCAAATTGCGCAACTGTTTATTTTCTAGCTTAATTGTAGAATGTTATTGTATGTGGAGCAACTTGAGCATGATCTGTCAATGTAAGTGTCTTGACTGTACTAATGAGGTAACATTATAATGATTATCAACAGTGTTGGATTTGCCCAAAAACAAGTGGGGGGTCGGACGATCCGACGAGCGGCGGGGGGGGGTGGCACGATCCCAAAATTATCTGACAACCTTGGGGTGGCGCAGGAAAGACAAAAATTGGACCGACCCCCCCTGGGTTCCTTCAAATACTGACCCCCTTGGTTTTTTGTCCAACCGAGGTGGGGGTCGTCACACCCGCCAGGGGTGTCGAACCCCCCAACCCCCCGGCAAATCTTCCCTGATCATCAATGGTGATTAAAATTATGTAATTAAAGTTAATATTAAATAGTGTTGCTAACATATGGCACGTTAAGTGCAATTTATAAGGCACATGTTCTCCGCTTGCTTTTGTTCATGCTTTATTTTCTATTATCGTTGATGGCAAAAAGAATAATGTTAATAAAAACTAAGTTAGATATTATGTTGTCTTTGATCTATCGACATAGTATATATACATATTATATAAGGATATTGTGAGAATACTGTTGGAATTTAAACCTATCTTATTTCTGTATTTATTTACTATTTTATTGTGCTGATTTAATTATGGGTGTAGGTAAAACTGTACAACAAGGTATTTTCTATGTGACCAGCCATGTGGTATTGTTATTAGCATGCAGCAATGTTAACAATAAGGAGATGAACGTTGTCTTTCTAGACTTTATCATTATTCTGTGCTTGTATCCTACTATGTTATTTATATGGGTGGGTTTATGGGTTCAGATGAAAATTTGTCTTGGATGTTTTGGTCACAACCCACTCCACCCTTCCTCCCGCTCGCCAGGAAAAAACTACCTGTTCAACTTTCTATTTTCTCCCCAAATAAAAACAAGAAAGGGTTGTTGAATAGTTTTGATGTCAAAGCCCTTATGAAGTGAAATTCTGGCGGCAGACCTGGTCAAAACTTGGAGCTAGTCATACTGCATCAGTATGGTCATCATGGCACCGGACGCTTGTATCAATTTTTAGTTTGTATCATCTGTTAGTTGTTATAATTATCAGTTATTAGAATATATATTTCTTTATCACTTTCGTAATTGATCTTAATCTTGTTTTTCTTTTCAAACAATTTATGTATGTGTTTAGAAAATGTGAGATAATCCGATTTATTATAGTATAGAATAAATAATTATGAATCTTCCTGTAACTAAGCGAATTAGACATTTAGTTGTTTTTTCCAATATGAATATATAGCAATTCAATGTGTAATTCGTGGAGCAAGTATAGGTTGATAGATAATGTTAATTTTGTGAAATATATTGGGAGCGTTGTAAGTATATGTAGCTAAGTGCCAGGCACAAGAGTCTGTGTAATGTTTATTTACATTTGGATATATTTTGTTAGGTGTTCTAAAACAGTGTTGTACGACTGGTGATACGAAATTCCTGCATACTTTTCTGTCCTTGTTCTGTGCAAGTTTGTAATGATTTGTGGAAATAATAATTGCTTTTAGTGTAAAATTTGATATAACCACTGCTTAAATTAAAGAATATAACACGATAATGTGACTTGTTGAACGATTTAAGGTTTTGTGATATCCCGAAGCAGCATATGAATTAGATTTGTGTATATTTTTTATACTATACTTATTGTTTTGATTTATTAAATAATCTAATTTTGCATTTGATTGGTAAATGGCATTCTTGTTGTTGAAACACATTTGTTGCTTATTCTGTCTTCTCATACGTACATGCTATGTAGCTTCTCAGTAGGCTATTACCCAGCTTATCACCTATTTGGCTTATCTCGTATTCTGCTATTTGTGTACTTATCTGTAGCATACCTTATCTTTAGCATATTTTGTTGTTTGTAGCTTATATCTAGCATACCTTATCTCCACAACATTTTGCTGTTTACTGTGTATCTTTACTTAGTTTATCTCTATAATATTCTGTATTTTTTTGGCAAATATCTAAAATCTGTTATCTCTAGCATATTCTGCTATTTGTAGAGGTCTGCAGTATAACCTATCTCTCTTATTCTTTTATATTTTAATTGGAAATATCTGAACCTAATAGTTGATGATGATGGCGATGACGACGATGAATAACTTGTTTACAGTTATCCAGTGAAATCAGGCAATTCAAGTAACTCGCCGTATGCCTCCATGCTCGTCTAGATTAGCAATGATATTGTTGGCATTAGGAAAGGCATCCGATCAAACTTTTTACTTCATTAAATTTTAAGTGGCAGTCTAATGCAAGCTTTTGGTTGTTGATCAGCGTAAGCGGGATCTGTCACATCTCCTTTCCTGTGCTATTAAGGAGACTGTCAACCCTGGAAGCAAGTCTGACCTGGAACTAATGGGACCTGGAGACTTGTATAATGTAAATATGGACATATAGTGATGTAGTATCACAACAATGCAGTGACCTACGCTTAATTAATAATGACAGTTGCATTGCAATTAATTCATGTTAATGTTGGTTGTTTGTGTTTGCTTTGCTTGCAAAGTGTAAGCTATAACTTGGTTGAATCTTGTATATGTAAAATAATGTATATTATAATCATGATTTTTCTGTTTAAAGATCAGAGAGATTGCTGATGTTGATAAATGTGTATAAAATTTACAAGTCATATTTGTTCTTAGGTATGTGTAATAGTACGTCGAGATTGGATTATTTGTAATCCGCACAAAGCTCTTCGGCAGCTTCTTGCTAGTAGCCGTTTTGACTCTGGCATCTTGCTGATAGTTCAACCTTTTGAAATTCTCTCCTTCTATAAGCAAATTGTCTGCAATTTCTCATTTCCATCACATCATAATTATTATTTGTAATCAAGAGTAGTAAATAAATGAAGACTTATTTTCGTGGATACTAGTAAGAGTGTAAAAAGTTGTCTGTATTTAATGTAAATATGGTATAAACTGTAATGTTGACCATGTTGTGTATATACAGGGTGCGCCAAAAAAAACGGCCCCCTTAGGCAAAAATCCAATATTTTGGAATCGGTTTATTAGCGGAAGCTGAAATTTTACAGGGTTGAAGAGGAAGAAATTTGACATATTTCAGCTCAATTGCGTCTGAAAATATTAATTACCCTCAAAGTTATGCCAATTTTAATTTCGAAAAGTCAAAAATTGAGTTTTTTGCAGAATTGCACTCATTAAATCCTCGTGGTCTGGTTTAAGGTTAGATGAGGACTGTTAAAAATAATTT
>JAQFYQ010000497.1:0-16833 GCA_034694885.1 Buchholzia appendiculata | reverse complement strand
GTAGGGTGGTGCGTGTGTGGTTGGGTGGGAGGAGTGGCGCGTGTGTGAGTAGGTGGGAGGGAGTGGTATGAGCGTAGTGGTGCTTGCGTGTGGGGGATGGGGGTGGGTAGAGTGCCGCAAAGTACGTAGCACTTATGCTGGAGCTCAAGAGATGCTAGAAACGGCATGCCACGTGATCTAGATGTGTGTAAACAATAGCCGCCATCATTTACCAGTCGATTATAAGTCCACACACCATTTGCTGACAACAGCGGCAGCAACAGAAACAAAAACCGCAGTATCAGCAACAGAAACAGCAGCATCGGCAACAGAAACAGCAGCTACCACAAGTACGACAGCAACCTCGGCATCAGCAGAAAAAACGGCAGCATTAATAGCAACAATAGCAACGACATCAACAACCGCAACATCAACTTACGCATCATCAGCAGCAATAGTAGCAGCATCAGAAGCTTAAAAGGCAACATAAACAGCACCAAATAATAACATAATAGCAACAGTAATATCAACAGCAACAGGAGTAGCAGCAGAAACAGAATTTAGCATAGCAGCAGTTCTGTAGCAGAAATATGAAGCGGCGTCAGTGGCAGTCGTAACCAATGAGTAGATCACAGGACCAATTTTCGGACCAAATCTCCAAAAGGACCAAATTTCGGGGAGGGGATTGGATCCGACCCCGACCCCTCTCCCTTAAAGCGGGCCCTGGTAGACCACATATCAAGTCGGCCGTTACTCAAACAATTATGTCAGTCATTCAGTCTATCTCAGGGGTAGAGACCCTCTCAGGGGGTAGAGAACCTGAATAACTCAAGGATTTCGGAAGACACACTAAGGGAGTGTTACACCCCGCTTCAAGAGTATACTTCTAGTTCCGTACGACGTAGTTTATAAAAACCCTATAAAACCTTTAAAGGTCTTTTAAGCAGTATTTAATGTAAAGTAAAATATTCGACGTCTTATTAAAAGAATGCCGCTGGACCACAATTTCCCACCACAAGCCTCAGCCTGACATACAGCAAGGCTCACCAAATCGTGGCCCGATGTCACCCGAAGCATGCACTCTTCCAAGCTTGCTTATAGAACATAAGTTAAATGATTTCTGAGAACAAATAAATAAATAAATGAAAATAAATGAATCAACGAATATATATACGTGTATATAATTTCATGTTCCAACGTTTCCAAAACTTGGTGATCGATGATGAAGGTTCAAGCTGTAGATCACGTTGTCACGTGTTGACTACACATGGTGACTACGTATCGACATGTAGTCACGTATCGACAAGTTGTCACGTATCGACATGTAGTCACGTATCGACATGTAGTCACGTACCGACATGTAGTCACGTATCGACACGTAGTCACGTATCGACATGTAGTCACGTATCGACATGTAGTAGTCACGTATCGACATGTAGTAGTCACGTATCGACATGTAGTCACGTACCGACATGTAGTCACGTATCGACATGTAGTCACGTATCGACATGTAGTCACGTATCGACATGTAGTCACGTATCGATACGTGAGATTTACTTAGTAACGTGTCTCTCAGTTATGACAGACTCAGGCTATGATTATTTCCCTGAGCTACGCTGAGAATAAGCTTTGCATGGTCACCGATGCACATTAGTATGAAATTAGATCCAGCTATTGAATGTCATATACATGCATTTCAAAAGAATCAAACTGATGGATTTATTGAGCCATTTCAAAATTCCAACTGAAATGCCCAAATTCCCAAGGGGGGGGGTTATTCTAGTTGAAAATCCTAGATGAGAATTAGTCATGTGTCGCGCAGTAGACAAGTGTGCTGACTCAGAGTTGGACGTGGATCGGGTAGACCCGCGGAGTCCGTGGGTCGGGTCACAGAATCCTGACCGTCCTGACCCGCGAAAAGTTTAATTACCTTGTCATGTCATACTTTATTGATTTATGATGTCCTTGAAAAAATTCGTGCTTTAAAATGCATACATTGTAGCTTGAATTTCGAAAGAAATATGTCCACGGTTGATACACGTGTATGTATAACAATTATAGTATACATTACTCACCTATTAAATTGACACGGATTTATTCAAATTAAATTATAGGTAATATAATGAAAAAAACAGATTAATAGACCAATGTGTAATATTAATTTTATTTCCGGTTCCCGAAGTTTCCTTCATCATACAATTTCCTAATATTGTCAATAATTGCTTTTTGGCCTAGTATGTATTTGCAAAACATTTATTTGGCCAACGACAAAGGTACAACAATTGTGTGCACTTTAAAATCGTTCCCAAGTCAAATTTTTATTTAATATGCATCAGAATGAATAAAAATGGAAGGTTTAAAATAAAACACAAAATATGTTGCATATGAATTTTATAGAAAAATTCACTGAAATGTTAAAAAAATATATATAAGTGTCGCGGGTCGGGTCGGTCAGAAATTTCTTGGGTCCAGGCGGGTCGGGTCAGAAAGTCCGTGGGTCGAGTCGGGTCAGGATTTTTTGAGTGACCCGCGGGTCGGGTCAGGTCAGTTGTTCAGTGGGTCGGGTCGAGTCCGAAAAAAGTGACCCACGTCCAACTCTGGGCTGACTACATTTGCACCTGCTCGTTGGAGAGGTACAAACTTTGTACGTACCTGTTGGGAGGTACAAACTTTGTAAGTACTTATGGCGGAAGTACAAACTTTGTAGGTACATAGTTTGTTGGAGAGTAAAAACTTTTTACGCACTTTTTGGCGGGGTACAAACTTTATATCAATTTGTTTGAAATTGCACAAGCTTTGTACCTTCTCATTGGGGAGAATACAAACTTGTACTAGGTTGTTGGAGGGTATACACTTTGTACCTACTCCTTGCGGGAGGAGTTGGTCGAGGGGAAGGTTGACAAGATAAGATGATTGAGAGTCCTAACCTCGATGATGTAGCTAGTTGAGATAGATCCAACCATGATCTCCGCCATTATGATCAGACCAGTCGTTAACGCATACTAGAGGTCCGATCAGCAAGTTACGAAGAGAGACAAGCGGAACAGACAGACGTGCGCCCAAACGTGCAGGTAGACGTACACCAGATGGAGAGATAGACGCACAACCAGAAGTAGAAGCCACGAGACAAACGACACAGCAAACGTTTTATTCACATGAGTGAAGAACAAGACAAAATGCATACTACTACTACTACTACTACTCCTACTAGTAACTGCTACTCCCACTACTACTACTACTACTACTACTACTACTACTACTACTACTGCTAATAATAATAATAATGATAATAATAATCAGGCCAACTTATACAGCACCATTACAAGCTTTTTAAACAATACTAGGGTGCTTTACGACAATTTATGCAGATAAGTTTATAGGAAAATACGGCCTAAAGGAACGACACGCAAGTCAGCTTCATGAATAATAGTATTCTACGAATACTGCAGTTTGAAGAAATGACAGCCAAAGTTTCTGAAATTTATGAAAAGTATAACACACTACCTGTAGACAAACTTTTTAGCTACCAGATGTTGTTGCATGCCCATACCCTAATTCATCAACCACACATACTACCTGCAGTTTTCAATAATAATATAGTGCTGAACTCTAATATACATAATTATAATACGCGTACTAGTCATGATTTTCATAGAGTTTCTGTAAATAATTTTTATGGTGATCGAATTTCTAGTGTTGTCGGTGCTAAACTCTGGAACTCACTACCATGTGAAACCAAGAATATACTAAACACTTCTCAATTCAAAAGAGAACTTAAAGAATATATGTATGATACTTGTGTGTAGCCATCATCATATCGTCTTGCTACATATCGTTGCAACATTACACCATTATTGTTCTGTTCTACTTTATAACTAACAATACTTTTATTATAATTATTATAATTATTATTTTTTATTTATTTTTAATATTATTATTCTTACTATCATTATTATATTGTATATTATAGTATATAATTTGATTAATTTGATTACTTTAGGCATTTTAGATTATTAGTAATATTATCTATGCAATTATCCTTTTAAATGTTTGTCCTGCCTACCTTGAAAATACAAGATGTAATGCTGAATCGCGGCACCTAGCTTGATAGGTTTCTGACCTCCCTAGGAGCCCCTTTTTGTTACACAGCTCCACGTTGCATTATTAGCCGATTGTATTTTTGAATTGTTGATCGTGTTGTGTACAAAAAGAAATTAAATTACTACTACTACTGGTACTTATGTACCCCGCTAGTACTAGTGTTAATATCAATGTTCTTATCTGGTGCTAAGAGTGCTCATGTGCTGAGTACTGAGATGAACTACATCATTACAAATAGAACTTAAATAGTCTTCGGTTGAAATAGCTGAAATAGTTTAGATTTTAAATAGAGTAGATTTTTAATAGTTTCTAATAGTTATATACCAATTGATATCATAACTTTGATTACTTACCCTGGTGGCACCTTGGCTATGTTTTTTAATTTGTAATGTTTTTTTTTCATTTTAATTCCATGTTTTCTACTGTTCCACTATTATTTTGTCAGGTATTGACCTCAGATCTTATGGATCAATACTGTACTTGAAAACAAGCACAGGTTTCAGTAGATGTGGGCCTAATCAGAGGAGTGGTAAATATAACGTGTTATTTAAAGTGCTTTGACACAACTGTGTGTTCGAGGTGCCGCTCGGGGAATAGGTCTTCTTGACAGGTAAGTACTCACACAAAATTAATTTCTGTTTCCCTGGCACAGTATGGCACATTTGCGAAATAAACTACTTGGAAATGAATTCTGCACTGATTAATTTAAATGTCAAAACTGAGTAACTTAATCGCTACTAATAATGAATCTCAAGAATTGGACTTTAAATTTATATTCATATTATATTTGATTTATACATATCATATTGAAGTGATAATTGAAGCTCTGTGATTGGTTGTTGACAGGTCTACTTGTACGAGTCAGACATGAGATCAGCCAATGGCATGTCTCAAAGACCGCGCCAATGTTGTCCAATTGCTGTTGTCGAGTTTACGCGAAGGAATGAGAGCTCTGCAGTCAAACAGGCTTTGATGAAACAGTCACATGCTGGACTGTTTCATCAGTTAGAGCCAGCTCATACCGTTGAGCTAACTCTAGCACAGACTCGCGAGTCTGCTCACGCCATTGAGCTAACTCTAGCACTGCAGACTCCTGAGTCTGCTCACACCTCTGCTCAAAGTCTGGTGCTCACAGCTCCACAGTCAACACACGCCAGGACTTCAGAGTCCAGGGCTCGGCCGAGTGACGTCATAACTTCAAGGTCAGATATGTGTCAGTCAGTGGTAGGAGCTGAGAGTGGCGGTAGGACAGCTGCTGTCTCCTCTAGGCCTGCAAGTAGTCAAGTTTCTCGTACAGACAAGCTACTCAAGGGTTCGAGTTATAGATCAGCAGCTGCTGCAGTTTCCAGGGACATATCACGTGACGCAGCTGATTCGACAATGCCTCGTGGTACGTCAGCTGCTGACGTAATAGTAGCAAGCAATGAAGTCACAACTCTTAGAGCAAGTAGTGACGTCACAACTCTTAGAGCAAGTAGTGACGTCACAACTCTTAGAGCAAGTAGTGACGTCACAACTCTTAGCGCAAGCAATGACGTCATTGTGCCGATGCAGCCTGGTGGGTTGGATAGTTACATCGCGCCGATAACGTTGCTAGACTTAAGTCACATGTCAAAAAGTTCACCGACCAATCATAATCAACGTAACATTCCCACCACAAGTCGGCCTTTTGTAACCAATAGAAATGATCTTAGCCCCTCGCTGACCAATCAGGGTAACGCAATGTCGCCTCTCATTAGCAGCTGCCCTATCCTGATGCAGTGTGTTACTTCTAATAGACACGCCCCCTCTACAACTCCTAAACACGCCCCTTCCATTCCTCCTGGACACGCCCCTTCCATCCCTAATGGACCCGCCCCTTCCATCCCTAATAGACCCTACTCATCCACTAGTAGTAGGTACGAACTCTCCACCCCTTCTAGACACGCCCCCTTTATTCCTCCTAGACACGCCATCCTTACTCCACCTAGTGACGTCCCATTCATCCCTCCTAGACACGCCCCATCAAAACCTCCTGGACACGCCCACTTGACCCCACCTAGACACACCACCTCCATCCGTTATGGACACACCCCATCCATACCTCATGGACACGCCCCTTTCACCCCACCAAGGCACATCCCCTCCGCTCTTCAACGGGAACTGTTGTACTCACAACGCTCCCCCTCACTGCCTCACGCCCACGTACAACGCTCCCCCTCACTACCCCACACCCACGCACAACGCTCCCCCTCACTGCCCCACACTCACGCTTCAGCTCCCACATCTACTGTGCATGCATTGATACCTCCCAATCCCCCGGGATGTACGGACTCTGTAGAGCAGCCAGTTAGCAGGATGCACGGTCCCCCGTCTGACGTGTCCCAGGATGTGTCAGGTCCTGTCAAGTCCGGCAGCACACCCAGCTCTGGAGACGTTAGTCCAAGTCTGGACTTGTTCCGTGAACAGTACGAGTTCCTTGTGGAACTCACTAAGCTCCTGGTAGGTGGGCTGAACAGAGCCGCAACTCTTGTACGTAGCACGGACACCACGCCACAGGGACTTGACGACAGACTCAGCAACCTCACCATCAAGGACCTCGACGCGAGGTTCAAAACTTTGACACCGACTTGCGTTCAGTTCCAGGCGGCGTGGAAACAGGCGAGCATGCCCGGGCATGCCAGTGTGGCACTGCCTTCAGTGTACGCACTGAGGAGGCAGCAGTCGGCTCTTTCTCGTTGTAGTGCTAACGTCGTGTCTGTCTTTAAAGAGCTAGGCACACTGCAGGCTCAAGGGCCTTGTGATGGGCTGAAGAAGAAAGCTCAGGAGTGGTTAGAGAATCACAAGCTTGTGCTCATTGACTGTCTGGACACTATGAAGACTGTGCTCAGCGATACGCTATCTAGCGCTAGAGTACAACAACAGCCAAAGCTGGCAAGCACTTTGAGTTCTTGGAACTCGTCACAACGGTCGCTGCTGGAGGACTCTGCTGGATTACCTGGGACTGGTTTGACTGGTTCCACATCTAATGACATCATTAAAACTAACTCAGGACTAATAAGCCGACCAGCCACTTTGCAAACAATGCATGAGACCGTATCAAATACTTCGCTTGTTTCAAAAGCTGTTGAAAATGGCTTTCATTACAACGCCTCCGCGGTGATGACTTATGATGCTTGTAAAGTTAGCGGAGCTACGAAGCTAAGTACGACGTTGATAGATAGTGCAGTCAGAATTAGTACTTCATCGATAGATAGTGCTGCCAGGCCTAGTACTTCATCGATAGATAGTGCTGCCAGGCCTAGTACTTCATCGATAGATAGCGCCAACTTGACGTCAGAGGTTGATAAGCGTACAGGTAAGCAGAGTTATTGGAGTCAAAGTGCAACGAGTCAAGGCAAGCCTGCTAGTAATTACGACACTTATTCATCTGTTCCCAATAGCAACGGCACAACAACTGATCAATTGACCAACTCTCATAAATATTCAAAGATTGCAAACGTTAAAGTAGTGAATCGTTGGAAGAGAAAAGATGTGAGCAGCGACGGTGAGATGAGAGGCGAGAAAGAAGACGAGAACATAACGACTTCCGGTAATACCGGAAATAGTGACGTCACTAGAAGTATGACGTCACTGGATGATGTAAGGGCGAGGATACAGAGTCTCGTGGTCCAACACATTAGAGATCAACAAAGCACAGAGATAGAAAACAGATCAGTCAGCAATACAAGCAACAGGACAGTTAGTGATACAGGCAGCAATACAAACAACAGGACAGTTAGTGATACAATAAGCAATACAAGCAACAGGACAGTTAGTGATACAGATAATGTGGCAGTTATTCAACAGCAACAACAACAACAACAACTACAACAACAAAAACTACATCAAGAGCTACCACAACAGCAGCAGCAATATCAGCAACAACAATATCAGCAGCAACAGCAAGAACTTCAACAACATCGACTTCAGCAACAACAGCAGCAGTATGAACAACAACGACAACAACAACACCAACAAGAACCACAACCACCACAACCGCAGCAACAGACACAACAGCAACAGCAGCAATATCAACAACAACAACAACATCAGCGTCAACAACAACAACTTCAGCAACAACAACAGCAACATGAACAACAACAGCAACAACAGCAACAAGAACCACAACTACCACCACCACAACAGCAGCAAAAGGCACAAGAACAACAGCAACAGCAACAATATCAACAACAACTACAACATCAGCGTCAACAACAACAACTTCAGCAACAACATCAACAACATGAACAACAACAACAGCAGCAAGAACCTCTACCACCACCAACACAACAACAGCAACAACATCGACAACCACCACAGCACCTGCAACCGCTGTTGCAACCGTTAGAGTCACCTGCCGAGCAGCCACGGCCAGACGAACTAGACAAGAGTTCACGGCTGCATACCTACGTAACGACGTCATCATCCACGTCAGCTGCTAAACAGCCATTGAGTGACGTCACAGTTGTTAAACAAGAAAGATTGCAATCAGGAGCTCCGCCCTCCACGTCTCACAGCACGCCATGTACCATCATCTTTAGCGTGGACAGCTGTGATTCGATACAGCCAGAACCAATCAGCAGCGGACTTGATATCAAACAAGAAATGATTAACCAACAAGCAGGAATTAGTGAGCTGTCAGGATCTAGCTCTGCCAATGCCCTAACCAATGAGTTAAACTACACTCCGCTCACGTCACAACCAATCACGATGCCGCTTCGTGTTGCTGGTATTAAAGGTGAACCTCATGACCATGGCGCATCTTCGGAACAGACTTTTGTTACCGAGAGTGCTCCGAGTAGTACTGGATCCAACTACACCTTACTGGGAACAATACTGGCCAACTCTTCATACAACGAAGAAGCTTACATAAAACAGGAGATCATTGACCCTACTTTTTCTGAAGGGACTAGGGGTAATATCAAGAACATACTTAAACACAGGCAGCCCGCCGAGGCTCTACTTACATCTACACTTACTCAGAGTTCTGGCACTAACTCGTCCCAAGCTGAACCAGGGACTCAGCACAGCAATCCAAAGCCCGTTGTCTATATAGACAGGGATGTATCACCATATTCCGACCCTCTTTATTCAACGGCCTATCCGGTAACAGCCTATCCTGCAACTGAGGTACCAGTCTCGACCCTTGTAATGCCAAGTAACCCGCATTCAGCTCTTCCTGAAAGCGCATTTAGTGCTTCGCAACTGGGCATAAGTTCGCAGAGCGCTATGTTTACTTCACAGAGCACAATGTGTAGCTCGCATGATACCATGTACCCTCTGAACCCAGTGGCTGGCGAAGTTGCTGACAATCTTTCTTTACTGGCGATGATAGCAACGCTAGAGCTCGACAGCCGGTGCACTGGTGCAACAGCAATGCAACCGTTTCAGCATGCAACAAATTCTCTTTCAACACAAGCAGCCGGCTTTACGCAAAATTCCCTCGTGGCTGTGACAGAACCTTGGTGCACTTCGGTACCAACAACATTTCCATATTTGAATTATAACTATGGAGCTGACAACGCACTCACACACGACACTAATGTGCATCATAGGAAACGGTATAGTGTCGACACAGAGCAGATATCACCAGTTACAGATGGCTCCTTTCAATTCCCAACTGTCACTCCGTCAGATTCTTCCTCCAAGCAGCAACCGTCAGCAGTGGAAGATGCGTGTTCCTCAGCGTCTCTTCCTAGGTCCTGCAATACGACAAACATCACAGTCGCTTCGTCTTGTGTTCCAACACATCAAGACCTTTCAGCCGATTCCTTGGTGACAATATCAGTGAAATCTGAACCTGCGGAAGTGGAGGAAGATTTCTCTGGACCTCATAGCTCATCAGCTGATAAAGTTCAACAGATGGAAGCAGGTTGTCCAGAGACGGCGTCTGGTACATGGATTGCTGTCGCAAGCGATCATTCGCCTCCGAGGTTTCTTTCTCCTCCTTGTCCACTGAGATCTTCAAGAGAAGTGAACATCTCGCTTCTCAGCGGCGTGAAGCAAGCAAATCAGACCTCTAATGAACCAGTGAGACAAATGTCCTCGGTCCACAAGACTGAGTTGCTAGAAGGCAGACTGGAGAGTGTTTCGCCGTGGCCAAGGCTTTGCGAGACTCCATTGCTAGACGAACGACCCATGAGCCGGTATGATCAGCGTCCTAGAACACCCTGGCAGAGCGGAGATGAAGATCGTGAGATGCCTTCGTTGCTTCCCTACACATGTGAACAAGTAGCCACAGGTCATTCAACTGCTCGAACAAAATTGGAAGCACCAGATCTTGATTCACAGACTGAACAAGTAACTTCACTGGCGCTAACAGGCCATACGTGGGCTCATGGGAGTGATTGCTCAGGTGAAGAGGCAAGTCAGAGAGAAAAGCAGGTGGATGAAGAGCGCGATCATCCACACAGAGCTAGGGATGAAGGATTTACTCAGACATTAAGGGAGAGATCCAGGGAAAATTTAAACCATAGTGATGACGAAAATCAAGAAATCGACGGGTACGAAGTACACACAGCTGGCAATGAAACAGACAGGCAAACAGACGAAGAGAGAAACGCAAGAAGAGTCAAGGGAACTCATATAACAGATGACCTTATGGGGGTTCACGATGATGTAGAACGTGTGGGCGGAGTGTCTTCAGAAACATCGGTACATTCTTCGGGGCCAAGCTTTCACAGCTGGGAATCAAGAAAGCCGGTGTTAAGTACAGTTTTCGTCAACTGTCCTACACTCAACTACAACAGGGCTTCCCGGGACAGCGGCTTTCAGGACAGTCCGTCACAGGACAATGCCATTCAGGACAAATCCTTACAGGATACTCACTCAAGTGACGAGTCAACGCAACACGCAGCTTCGGTAGGACGCCAAAGTATCATAGCGGAAATCCTGGAGAGGCGCAGAAACGGTTTGCAGGAAACTGATGCTGTGTGTGTGGTTAGGCTGACTGAGATCCCAATAGACGCGAAGTACGAGGCGGACCTGCTGAAATCTGGGTACAGTCTTTCTTCCATACTCGTGTCAAGCAGTACCATCAACAAGAGTCTACGCCATGTGTCACATCCATGGACACAAACAGACGGACAAAGAGAGCGACAGCAGCTGAAACAGATATTCAGAGACTGCACAGATTATATACTAACCCCAGTACGGTGCAGGCATTCACAGTTTATCAACGAAAGACGCTCAGGTTTTGCAGCCAAGCGACGTTTAATGTATTCGTCCACGCGTGACTTGCATCCCACGAATATCTGGGATCGTACCAATGCCCCGAGGTTCAGGATACCACCTGGCAGAAATAGACGTCGTCCGGGTATCAGTGATGAAGAAAGTTACCCAGGAAAATCCTTTTCCTTCCTCAGTCAGCGCAAGAGACTCTACCTGGAAAAAGCCGCACCTTCGGATATGCTCATCAAGAGTAGGAGAACCATGGAGGAGGAAAGAAGGAAGAATAGAGAGATGGAGAGACAGGGCAACATGAATCAGACTCAGGAGTTGACAAGCACGACTGACGTCAGTTGCAGAAAAACAGGAGGCAGCATAGAGAACAGACTGTTGGAGATCAGCTGTCTCGCGGTGCAAGCAAGTGATACCTCGGGTCAGACAAACAGAGCATCTAAAGACTCAACTCAATTGTCTACTGAACTACAAGCAAGATGTCAAGAGTTCAGGTTGTCCTTGGAAAGAAGGGAAACGAGCCTGGGGTCTGATTCCAGAGCACGTACAAACAGGAGATCAGTTACTGGCAGCAAACAAAATGGGTCAAGGCTAAGCAAGTTCAGCAATCAGGGAACTGTGGTGAGAGGAAAGCGATGCAAGACGCAGCCCAAGCTCAGAGCGAGACAGGTCAGACGTGTTAAAGCAGCGGATGAAACTGTGAAGTCACAATCGAGATCACTGACAGGGGCCAAAGACGCGTCAGACATCGTTGCCATTGTCAATTCTAGAAAGAGTTCTATCAACAGAAAATCGAAATCAAAAGATGATAGTATTAAACGTGGAAGCGTTGATGACATCTTGCAAGATAAAAGAACTTCCAAGAAAGATTCTAACTCGAACGTGGAAGTACTCGGGGACAATAAATCAGGAAGGAAACAAAGGAACTCGTCGTCAAGAGCAGAGACACCGCTTCTAGAACTCTGGGATAATTTGTCGTCTTTTTCTCCTAGCAAAAGTAGGTCAATCTTTAATAGATCCAATCAAACCATTGATAAAACTGGGTCAGGATTAAAGTTATCTATGCAGGCCAATGGAAGAAATAGGTCCGTATCTAGCAGGACTAGACGGACCAACTGCAGAAGTCGGTCAAGTTCAAACAAGACTCGACAGACCAATAGCAGAAGTAGGTCAGTTTGCAAGAGAGCCAGACGGACCAAAAGTAGAAGTAGGTCAATCTGCAAGAGAGCCAGACGGACCAACAGTAGAAGTAGGTCAATCTGTAATAGAACTAGACGGACCAATAGCAGAAGTAGGTCAAGCTCTAAGCTAAGTGATTGGCAACGAGACCGACTAAGTAAAACACTTGTACCCATGAAGAGACAGACTCGCAGCAGGTCAAGGACGAGGGACAACACAGACAGAAGAATACAGAAGAGACGACATTCTAACACGAGATTCAATGGAACTTTGCACTGCGAGGGAAGTTCTGGCTCCAGGTGTCCAAATCTAAGTAAAAATCGAAGTAGAACGAGGTCACCTTGTAGTAGAAATAAAAATAGCGCACCATCGGGTCCAATAAGAACTGCGGATGTTGTCCTCAACGGTGATACGTCTGGGTCAGTGGCCAATCAAGGGCGCGACGGTCAGGAGACTCACACCATGGTGAGTCAAGAGAGGGCAGGTGAAAGATTTCAACACACTCAACAGCAGGTCATACAGCAGCAACAGCAGCAACAGCTGTACCAGCAACCGCAGCAGCAGCAGTTGCAGCAGCCAGCAGCTGTCATCCAGCACTGGTACCCTCAGACTTACATCCACGCAGCAGCTGTTAACAGCAGCGGTCTGCCGCTCCCACCTCTCAACTATTTGCAGCCTCCTCCTCCTCTCTTACTCCCAGCTGCTCCCACCAGCTGTCCACCAGCTGCATACTTACCTTATGACGCTAGACAGTTTTACAGCAACCATCAGCATCAGCTGTCGAGCTACTGCGTGAATAGATGGCAGACCAGTCGAAACATTGGCTCAGTCGCTCCGTACGGAATGGGTAACAGAGGTGAGACTGGTATGCGCATGAACCAGCCACTACATCAGCAGATGTCCACCGAGCGCAGCAGACCGTGGGCTGGGACAGATCACGTGACAACTTTTTCTGATCAGCCTTCACGTGCTGTAGGAGAAGATTTCTCTACCGGTTCTGTGAACGTGCCGTCACAGAGTAAGGGTAAGATCAAGAAGAAAAAGAAGAAGCAGCTCATGGCGTGTCACGGTGCAGCAGACTCGGCGCCACCAGCAGGCAGTGTGACTGAAGGTGACTCGCATCTAGCGCCCTTCACACTGCGCCTCCTGGGCAAGCAAGACGCTGAGGCTGACGCACAAGGCGAGCAGTTGGGTGATGTCAGAGCTACGAAACAGAAATCTGTTTCAGCGGTGAGAGCGACCATCTTTGCCTCAAAGCAAGGCAGGCCTACAGGTGACACAGAGGCGATCGTGAACTATGTCAGAGACACCGGGGTCATCGTAAACTCTTTCAGAGACACCGGGGTCATCGCAAACTCTTTCAGGGACACCGGGGTCATCGTAAATTATATCAGCGATACAGGGGGCAGCATCAAGTCTCTCAATGATACAGGAGTCAACAATAAGTCTCTTAATGACACAGGGGTCAACACTAAGTCAGTAAGTGACAAAGGGGTCAAAACTAAGTCTGTATGTGACACAGAAATCATGAGCGGCGAATTCTCAAGCAGGGCTGAATGCACACTGTCAGCACTTGGAAGAAGCTCTGTTGGTGACAAGAGCGCGTCTGTAAGGTCTGTGGATTCTGCAGACTTTTATGATGAAGGGACATCCGGTGTCACCGACACAGGTTGTATGGAAGAGGACAAGGATCCAGATGGCGTGCCCAGCAGCAGTAGTTTCAACACGGAGATGTTGTTGAATCAGTCGTCGAGCTGGAGACCAGAGGCAGAGGATGAAGAGTGCTGCGGGTATGAGTATGAGGATTAGAGATCAGCCGAGCACAACGTGTTTGTACTTTCTGACGTCTACAAGAAAGATGGATGAAGACGAGTGAAGATGAATGAAGATGGGTGAAGTTGGGTGAAAAGGGATGAAAATGGGTGAAAATGGGTGGAAAGTTGTAGATGGGTGAAGATGGATGAAGATGGGTGAAGATGGGTGATGATGTGTGACGATGGGTGAAGATGGATGAAAATGGGTGAAGATGGGTGAAAATGGGTGAAAATGGGAGAAGATAGATGTAGATGGGTGAAGATGGGTGAAAGTGGGTGAAGATGGGTGAAGATGGGTGAAAGTGGGTGAAGATGGGTGAAAGTGGGTGAAGATGGGTGAAAGTGGGTGAAGATGGGTGAAAGTGGGTGAAGATGGATGGAGATGTTTTGTCCAGTCTCTGCGACGACGGCGACGTGTGTGTAGCTGGGATGTACTACGCATAGTAAAGTATGTTAATCACAGGTAGTCTAATTGTCACAGTTTCATATTCCACGTCACCAACAGTCAGGGAACAGACAAGTTGATGTCTTGCCAGCCAGTATTGAGCTGGAACAAACTGGCTTCACGGTCAGTGTGTGTACGCTAAAGGAGTGTACAGCAAGCTGTGAGCTTGATGTACAACTACACAGTCTACACTGACACCAGTAACACCCCTTTAACGTAGTTGAATTTGAAATTCTAATATGTCACCTGAGGGATTCCGTTCCTATCACTGATGCTATCTTTGATCGTCTTGTCGAGGACATGTAGATAAGAAATTGTTAGTCTATTGAAAGGCCGGACGAGCAGACTGTCCTAATGACGACATGACGACTCGAATGTCGACGTAGGAGGAGGCAGTGTAAGGTGCGACTTGTAAAGAGTCTGAGTGGAAATACAAGACACTGTTAGAGAACAATTATAATTATCGAGTCTTATGTAAATATGTACAGTTATTATGATTTCAAGAACCTGCCGGAAGGCAGACCGCTAATAATGATGATGATTATGTACAGTTATGAAAGAAACGTGTTGCGTTATGTTTATCACTCTAGCTAGAAATTATTGTGTCGCAAGCATTAATCCAGATGCGAGTTCTTTGTGTTGTAAATTCTCGTTTAGCTCAGCTATGCTAGCGACGGTGATAGAAAATTGGTTAATCTGTTTAGTTACGCTTTCAAATTACGCTTTGAAACTGAATTACGTGCTTTGGAAGCGTAATGTGAACGTACATTGCCGATTATCTTCGCAGCCTATGCCAACGACGACGACGACGATCTGGTTTTCCCCGTTGTGGGGGAACGAGTGGATTTAATTGTGGCGGGCGTTTGCCAGTCCGTCCCCCTCAAGCAAAATATCGAGGGGACGGGATTTGATGTAGGCCTATGTCAGTGGTGGCGCTACGGTGTATATGCTGAAGCATTCAACCTGTGTATGCTGGTGTATGTGTTAGCATACACTGTATTGGCGATGAGGCATTGTATCCTAAAGCATACGCAGTCGACAAACTGTGCATACTGGAGTAATATATTTTAGTGTGTATATATATTTTTTTCAACGACGATGTAAATTGTGTTGTTTATTTTTGACATCGGCTCATCAATTATAATTATAGGATAAATATATATTATAGAGACGCAGCACTTCGCCTCATTACATCTTCGCCTCATTATGTATCTGTCACTGATCATTCGATGAAAAAATAAAAAATTCAAGTATTAGTTTAATATTTATTGTATTAGTTTAACTTCGTAATTAGTTTAATCCAGAGATGCGCAGCATCGACGAGCCAACGTGCCGCATAAGCTTTCGCACAATCATTCTTGTTATTGCTAATAGCTTAAATAGGCACAATAATTTGAGCTAAAAGTATTACTGCATAATTATTGTTCTAGTAGGCAAAGCATAGGCGACGCGTATCAAGGGGGTTGGAGGGATTGGGGCAAAACCGCCCCAAATCCCTCAAATAAATCGTCAGAGGCACCATTGCTAGGCAAGATTATATGTCCTTTTATTTTAACTCGTCAGATGGCAGATAGTAATTGATTCCAATAGTAAGGCAAACAAAAGATCTACACTGTATAGGAGGAATATGGACGTTAAAATGTAAGCTTTATTTTAATGTTATTAAATCACACTGGTCTTAGGAAATCTTTAAAACAATGTTTCATAATGTTGTTAAACAATTTGAAACATGAATAAATCTAATGTTGACTACACAGAAATCTGATAGTCCTAGAGTGGTTTTAACACATCAAAAAGATGAAATATCACATATAGATGAGCTTAATCTGTAAAACACTCTTTTCAATAGACCGTTTTGGGATTTTAATCTTTGTGTTTAATATCTAGCTGATTAAATAGCTGGTGACAGAAAATCCTAAAATAGCATTGAATTTTGCACAAACTTCAAGTTTCCTAACAATTGAAGATATACTCCGTTTTGATATTAATTTGATCGTTTGCCATGCGTTTGCGTGAAATAATTTGAGCTTCTTGACGAATTTTTTTTATTTTGGGGGAAAATTTGAAACGTTAATGAGCAATTCATAGGCTTTTAATAATGTCCAGGAGGATTTT
>JAQFYQ010000496.1:0-16835 GCA_034694885.1 Buchholzia appendiculata | reverse complement strand
ATGAAAAAATGCGTGACGTCATATTTGAACAGCCCCAATACGAAATTTTGTTTCATTAAGTCTCTGAACGACGACGCTGACACTACGAAATTCGATTTAATGAACTCGTTAGATGGCGGCGCTGTAAAAATACGTAATTTGATCTACTTAATTCGCTAGATGGCGTCGCTGAAACATTACGAAATAGGAATTTTATATAATTTACTTCACACAAAGTTTTTCGAATTATATATAAAAAATATGTATAAGCAATATATAACAATGTCACACGCGCACACTAAATCAATATAGAACTATCTCAAAGTATCAATATATTGGAAATATCACACTATCGCAAATTGCACAGTGTGTAACAGAGAAAAATACAAAGTATTCATCATATTACACCTTTAGATCCTTCCTGTAAGCTTATGCTGCATGCAGATATTGTTAGAATATGATTTCACACTTAACGGGTAGCAAAAGGAAACGATACCGAACAATATATATCAGTAGGGCCTACACAAATTGCAAAATCTACCCACATACGGAAAATCCAATATCCGGACTCTGGTGTGCTCACCCTGGACTTCAACTTGGAAACTGGTAATTGAAAGTAAGCAAATCTGTGAGGTGAAAGTCATAACTGATAGATCTTAGACATATATTTGACAATGATCCAATATTTAATAATAGTAAAATATGATAATAAATTAAGGTACTTAAATCTAGCAGCAGATATTAAAAATAGCAGAATAAAAAGCAACCAAAAGCAACGAAAGCGAAAATGATTGCGTTGACAACACGAAAGAATAATAATGTAAACAACGACATGAATGAAATTGTAAACAATTATATTATTTAATATAAATTATATACATTTTATATAATTTATATATTATAAATAATTATTATAATATATAATTTATATTTCAATATATTATTTATATATTATTTATAATTCAATATATATTAGAATTTTTTGTGTCATTTTTTTACAAATAGGCTATGAATGCATTAATTAAATAAAAATATCTTAGATGTTTTCATCTCTCTCTCTCTCTCTCATACTCTGTCTCTGACTCGCTGTCTTTCTCTGTTTATTTCTCTTGGTGTGCCTCTGTCTCCCTGTCTTTCTTTCTCTGTCTGTTTTTGTTTGTCTGTGTGTCTCTGTGTGTCTGGCTGTCTCTCTCTCTCTCTCTAATCTGATATTTCCCCCACAAATAATGAGAGATATTGGACTATTCATAAACGCCTATTCAATTTTATATTCTATTAATTAGGTCTACATAATGGCATATCGTTTGCAATACCAAATAGTGGGGCATTCGAAATGTCGTTTCCAACTTTGAGGCACATACATTACTTATATATTTTGTACTTTTCTGATCTTATATTATGATATAATGTTGTTGCAATATTAGAAATAGAATGCAGAATGATATTGATATGTACTAATTAGATTAGAAATAATGATATATTGACACCGCAACAGTACTGTAATGAAGGTCGTTTGTTTCTTTGGCAGTATATTTAACATCTGATTTCACGTGCGCTGCTGTAATGGACCGTGGTGTCCACGTGCCGACACTTCTCTTCACGGCGCGCTGTGTCTCTGTTCGCTGTCTCCTCGGCCAAGTGGAGAACTTCAGCGTTGAGAAATGGGTGGAGCTTCTGAGGACGGGATGTTTCTCTTCTGTGTCTCTCCTTGTTCTGGAGAAGATCGTGAAGGACTACTGGTCTAAGATTTCCGATGAGCTGCTGGTTGCGCTCGCTGCTCCACACATCAAAGAGTTGTCACTGGCAAGTTGCAAGAACTTGACGGATGATGGAATATACGCAGTGCTTAATAAGTAAGGAGGAAGTTGATGTTGATAACTTTTGCTACTTTTCAGTAATTTAGTAAATAATGAGTATATGAGTGGGAAAGATTATAATTTATATGTGTTATGATGATATTGCTAACAACTGATTGTTTGCATCTGACTATTTGATTATAGTAGGCCCCATACATCAATTTTTGATAATATTTTAATTTAAAAGCTGTTGACAGGTAAGGGGTTTCGAGGAAAGTTACAGTCAAGGGTCATACAAACATTGAAGTGCATTGAGTGGGGAGGGGAGCTGAGAGTGGTTACCAATGATGGGTTAAATCATATGGTGCTGAAAGCTAAGAGATGCGAAGGTTATGGAAAGTGATTTGATTATGGGTTGTTGGATGAATGGTGTGTTCCAGAATGATGCTTATGTTGCAAATAAGCCTGATGAAGGAAAGCAGGGAGTAGACTCAGTAGATTAAGTTATGTAATGCTGAAGTAATAATTTCTGAACCCTGCGCATTAGCGTATATACATGATATGATTTATTTGAAACTTAGGTAATTAGATAGCATCGGATTATGCTATGTATTTTAGCACATGATAACGATCTGGGTTTATTAGGTAGTATATTAGAGGATTCACTGTCCTGTGTTGTAGATGTAGATTTGTGGCATCATTGAATCTGAGCTACTGCAATGTTCTGCCTATGTTCCTTGACTCATTACCTGAGACGTCGGAGCGCCTCACTTGCTTGACGCTGAACGGGTCCAAAATATTGAACGATCTCTCTCTACATGTGAGTGTCATGTTTTAGCATTAAGATTGTTGTCTTTTGTAGTTTAAGTGGTTAAGTAGTTTATTAGCTGTCTGGTTTGTAACTGGCTGTAACATAGCAATCTTAATTTAATTCAATTGCATTACTGTTTGTTGGAATCTACACCGGAACTGATATTTTCTAAAATAGGAAGCAATTTAGTTTAGATAATTTGGGATCCAACATTTTGGAATTAATTTTTGTTTAACATGTACTGTATTGATTGTTATATTTTAGCGAATTTTTAGATTGGGTGTAAAATATCCTATGTGTTTATTTTACAATTAAAAGTAGCAAGATTATAATGATAAAGTATGAGCTTAAGTTGTTTAATGTTTGGTATAATGTGTGTGGCCCTAAGTAACAAGTATGTCATGAGGTGTATCGTGGGATAACTGAATTACATAATATATGGTTGCAGTGTTACACAGATTAAAATTCATGACTAATCTAAGTAGTAGCAACATTATTATAAATATTTGTAACATTAATGTATTTGAAGATTTGTCTATATTTAAACTCATGTTTTGTGACATGCTTGTGAAGAATATGTTGCGAGTTTTAAAGAACTTGAAGAAGCTGGAGCTCTGCGATTGTCGACAACTCTCCGACGAAGCATTCTTGTTAGACAGAAGAATGCAGTGTGACTTTACACATGAGGTACATTACATCGTGTGACTTTACGCATGAGGTACATTACATCGTGTGACTTTACACATGAGGTACATTACATCGTGTGACTATACGCATGAGGTACATTACATCGTGCGACTTTACGCATGAGGTACATTACATCGTGTGACTGTTCACTTATCAATTAATGACGATGTCTTTTGTCGTAACATAAATGTCTCATAGAGCATTTACTCTCTAGTTACAGTTGTGCAAATGATCAGTACCTAACAGTGTTGGATATTACAGGTGATTCAGTGTTTTTTTGTGTGTGCGTTTCTTCGATATAGTTTAGAGGAATGAAGAAAGTAATTTGGCTGCAAAATTTGTGTGTTGCTATAACTTAGAATACAGCTACCCTGCCTGAGACTTTTCAGCGTGAAGATGCTTGGTTACATTCAGCCTTAAGTCTATAAGACCTAGATTATGCAGCCACAACATCTCCTCTGCATGTCTACTGCAGTTGTTCAATCTTATGGTTGCAGTTAGTCTGAAGAACTTATAATTATGCTAGATAATTGGTTGACTAGGAAGGCTGTCAAAAACTAAATCTGTGATGTGATTGGTTGAAAAGATGACTGAAGAACTAATCTGTGATGTGATTGGCTGACTAGGATGGCGCTGAAGAACCTCGTGTGTACCAGTGCCAGTTGGTCCACGTTGGACTGTCGTACTGTAATCAGCTGTCCAGCCTGGCCGTCCTGCATCTCACAACTCTCACCGGACCGACCCTTGAATACGTTGATCTGTCCGATACTCGAGTAGGTCCTCAATCAACATGTTTTTAAATCGTGTTTGTCATGATTTTAAAATTTTCATAAAATTATTTTTGTGTGTTAATATTTATTCAACGATCAGTTTAATATTTTAATTTCCTTGAAGAATTTCTGGGAACAAAGAACTGTAATCATTATCATCATCGTCATATATCGACAAGCCCGGCAGTTCCACAATTGGTGCAAGGGCTTATTCGATTAGATCGTAATTAGCTGTGCAAAAATGTTTTCCTCAATGATTGGAAGGAAATTGTCAAAATGCAAGCTCACTGTAATTAACCTGTGCATCTTGACATTTTGGATTTTGATTGAATCAAGGTTTTACAGCCGGATGCTTTTCCTTACGGCATCACTCATGGCTCTTGTATGTGTAACTGATCGATGTGATTGGCTGTTGTATGTGTCACTGAATGATTTGATTGGCTCTTGTATGTGTGACTGAATGATTTGATTGGTTGCTGTGCAGATGGACTGTACGGCTCTAATCTATTTGTCTGGCTACGAAGTCTATTCTCTACTGCTACATTCACATGCAGCACAACACTGTGATCTTCCACACTCCCACCATTCCAGTCATGAGGATATAGAAAGTAAAACAGAAGAAGAAGAACAAGCAGCTCTTCCTATACTGTGCACTGAATCTCCTCCTATTGGTTCTTCACGTAGTAATGAAATAGATGCAGAGATAAATACTGCTGTTAGTCATATCAACAAAGAATTGCAGTGTTCTCTTAGCTACTGGTTAGTGAATTACATGATTCATGTACTTTAATTTATTTGATAAGTGCGATTGAAATAATTCCAGTTTACTCTGGATTGTAATACCTTGCAATGCTGTGACCGAATAGGTCAGTCGGTAGCGTCGCCAGTCTCGCAGCGAGGAAATAGAGAGTTCGCCTCTCGGCAACGACGGACTGTTCGGTAGCAAACCTGGGCAAATTGCTTACGCTCCATTGCCTGCACGGGAAGGACCTTTGGCCACCCACCTGTGCTCATCGGCCTTGTGCATGGTGGGTGGTTAAGTCGTGTGTAGTAATACGCAAGACATGTAACCATCGCCAGGACCTGTCTTCGGACAGAGCACTCATCATCATCATCATCAGCAATGCTGTGAAAGCTGTGACTTTGATTCGTTTGCAATGTTTTCGCCATTCAAAAGGCGCCGTTTCAGTTTAACTTGCCTATGCGATGTGTTCCATGTGTAAACAAAGGAAAGCCAATGCTGAGACCGGTCTCACCGATGGCGGAAGAAGCGTGTCCAACTGTCCGTTCATGGAAAGGGTGGAGTCAAGTTGATTTACTGATTTGTATTACACTGTTGTTTCAAGCTTTTTCTTTCACACTATATGTTTAGACTTTGACAGTTTTCAGCTGCTATGGTAAGTATGTCAATCATTTGTTACTAGAATATCTCTGTATGTGATACTATGGGAACTTAATTAACTCTACTTATTTTGAATTGTGATTTTGCATTGTGTATTTATTACTACTGCTCTGTCTATCTAATTATAACTTTTGCTCTGTTTATCTAACCATGATATTGTTGTATAGTTTATCTGAATATGATTTGTTCAGAATTATTGCTGCTAGTTTATTTGATATGCTTTGCCTCTTTTGAATAAGAATATTTATGTACTGGTTAAGTGACGATTATGTTGATAAGAAAGTGTGTGTTTGTAAAATGGTTGAGGATAGTGACAACATAGGGTGAATTGGATTGTGTAAAAAGTTCTTATATAGATAATTTAATCAGAGTCAACTGTTTTTAAACCGCTAGCTTAAGGCAGTGTTAAACATCATCTTCGTAAATGTATTCTTGTTTTGATTCTTCTGCAATATTGTTTGCTTATTATGTTGGTTGTTTTTTAAATATCAGAACGGTTCTTGTATATTAGAAACTATTTCAAATCACATTTTTACAGTTATTATTTATTTTTTTCACAATATAGCTATTGTAATAAAATTTCAGTCGTTGACTTGCTTGCAGTGTTCGTTATCATTTTGTTTCTTTACATTGAATTTCTTATTTGATGTAGCGAAGAGCACAAGATTCAAGTTGGCGGGAAGTGCGTTGAACGAGTCAGTAATTCTGGAAGCATTCACAAAACACAAACGTTCGACACGTTGTATTTGAAGAATAATTTAACCATGCTTACCCGTGACTGCATACAAATCAACCAGCAGATACTGTTGGCTCGCATCTATTCCCAGTCCAAACTGAAATCTGTTGATTTTCGTGCAATTTCTTTTCTGGACGGAGAGTTAAGCTGGATCTGTCTTGCGCTGCTGTGTCTGAACTCGAAGCTTGAGAAGTTGGAAATGTCATGGCAACTTCTATCAGATGATATGTTGACACTGATTGTACAGCATGGATCTCAACTTCGTCAACTCTCATTGGTAGGGTTGATATGTAGACCCATGCTTACTATTTGATTACATTGTTTAAACAGTTTAAACTGTATCAAATTAATGCAAGCGCATTTAGTTGTTGATCAACATGAGGTTTTTCTACCAAATGTTCTCTGTGGTGTGGACAATTCTTGGTCACCCTGATTACACTCTTATAAGTCTGATATATAAATATGTTTGCATGTAGATGTACTGTGATGTGTGGCGGTAATGATCATGAAGATGTAATGTGATGTATGGCGGTAATGATGAATACGAAGTGTTTTCAGTTTTGAGCTAAGACTAATTTGTGACCAGTAAATGATAGCCAATCAGTATTATCTAATACTGTGTTACATTTGTTTCCTTGCTTGATTGTTTGTACATATGATTTTGTTACAGACGTATCATTGTCGACAGGTGACGACTCTTAGTCTCACGACTGTTGCTCTTCATTGCACGAACCTCGTTCAACTCAATCTGCACGGTTCGGGCTGTACCTCGTGCTAGTCTCTTCTATTTAATCTCTTACACTTGTGTTTTAAACTTGTAGAATTTACAAACTTTATATACTACACAAATTTTATGTAGACCTGAAACTTGTAATTAATGTTATAAGTTATTGGTGGAATGCAAATGAAGTGAAGAGATTATAAAAGTCTGCAAAAATGATCGAATAATGAATATATTGTGAAGATGAAAATTAGCCAGTGCTTGACAGAGGAGGAGGATTATTGATTGTAATAGTTTCCTAGAAATTATCCTGCTTACTAGTATGTTCAGCTATCTTGCTGATTTATTTTTTGATGTGATCATTATAAATGGATACTCGACTCTATGTGATGTTACTTCTTCTAATCGATGCATTGATCTTGCAAAGTAGTTCAGTAATGTTGCAGATATTAGTTTATCTGGTAACATACTGTGTTTGATTTCTCTGTATGTAGGTGCCTTGTCGGCCACTGATGAAGCAGTTCGACCAATCATATCCAACTGTCGTCTGACGCGGTTGAACTTGGCTGAGACGCCTATCACCGATGAAACTCTGTATAACATTGCAAGACATTGTCACACAACAGTTAGTTATACATTAATACATATTTAATTGACTAAAGCACTGTAGGTATGGGATGCAACATGGTTGAATGTATAATTTAATTTAATTTGTTGTAATTTAATTTATAATTTGTATCACATGTACTTTCTGAGATCTGATAAGGATTGTATCTTAGTTTGTAGCATCAATAAAGGCATTTCGTGTCCACTTGAAGGACAGACGTAAAGAATTCACAATAACTTTATTATTATTGCTTATTTCATTGAGAGAGACTAATGCTTGGTTATTATTGCATATTTTATTGAGAGAGACTAATGCTTGGTTATTGTTGCTTATTTCATTGAGAGAGACTAATGCTTGGTTATTGTTGCTTATTTCATTGAGAGAGACTAATAATGGTTAACAGTTTGACACATTTCTTGCAGCTGCTTCAGCTAGACTTGTCCACATGTGACGACATATCTCCGCTCGGTCTCGACACCATCGCGATGAAGTGCACGAGGTTGACGCATCTCAAGTTGCGCAATGCGCAAGTGTCGCGCATGACTGTGAAACTGTTAGCACAGAACTGTCGTAGCATCGAGGTGCTCGATTTGTCTGGTGTGAAGACGGTAGATGACGAGCAAGCTGTCGCCATTGCCGAAGGACTGTCCGCGTTGCGAATGCTTGATCTCTGCTGGAGTGGTAGGCTATTCTGCATTTTGTGCTGAGTATTGTTGCGAGTACATTTTGTTTTTCTACTGAGTTCATGTTGGCAGAAGTTCAGTTTAATTGCCGCTATGCATTGTTTTTTAGGAAATATACAGTATTTATCCTAATTGTAGTTTTTAACCATAAATTAATTTGCAAGGTAAAGGTAATAGGTCGAAGACTTTAATGCAGAAATATGAACTCAAATGGCTCACATCCTGATTAGTGTTGCTATTAATAGCTTTCCACATCTCTTGATGGATTATACAAATGCAATGACATACAATATATGTATTGATGTCTCACATAAGTGATGTTAGTAACTCGCATCTCTGATGTACAATTGTCATAAGTTTTATGTTGTTAATTTATTCAGTGTCCATTAGAACTCTGTATTACTATTTTTCATACAATTTGAGTGGATTATTAACTTCCTTCACATCATTGCTGATGCAGCCTCTATCAAAGCTGCAGCACGAG
Source organism: Buchholzia appendiculata (assembly GCA_034694885.1). Lineage (NCBI taxonomy): Eukaryota > Metazoa > Annelida > Clitellata > Enchytraeida > Enchytraeidae > Buchholzia > Buchholzia appendiculata. The sequence continues at coordinate 8,159 of JAQFYQ010000496.1, read as the reverse complement.
CGTAGACTAGCCTACTACCATCCCCTCTCTGGTAATTTCATGATGGTCGGGTTAGCATGTGTTTTGCAGCCATTTTGAGAACCAAAGAGCAGAACAACTTTTGCCCAGGAAGGGCAATCACCCATTCCTTGTGTGGGTTGATGTCAGTAAAGACACATGATCATACAAATCCAGCCATAATGAGCCCTCAGGGAAATGGGTTAAAGTCTGCACCTGTGCTCAGCACAGACATTTTGCACAAGTGAATAGTAAACGGGTGATAATGAAGATGATGATGATTGTATTTTTATGCATATCAGTATGTATATGTGTGTATGTGTGCATTAGATGTGACAGATGTTGGAATTAGTGCAATCATGAGACGATGTTTCTATCTGGAAGAGCTGATGTTGTCAGGAGTACAAGTTTCTACAGCACCATTCTTGCCCTTAATTGCAAGCAAGTAATTTTTTGTGCATCCGGTTTTGAAAGCGGGCTGATGGTATTTTCTTACAAGTGATACCGTGCTATTTACTTAAGACTGACAGTGTAATAGATCTATGAGAAGATAATTACAGAACAATAAGTTATCTGTCAGTGTTTTAAACTTGAAAGCAAGCTTTTAAAGTGTTATTAAACGGATGTGTCACAAAAGTTAAGAAGTTTTTGATCGAAGTTAGACTATTCAAACTGAAAATATTTAAAGCAAACCTGTAAATCTTGGAATACACCCTTGAGGCGTTTGACAGGTCTGTCATGATCTGGACTGATCATGATCATGATCTGATCTGACGTGATCTGATCTGACATGATCTGATATGTCATGATCTGATATGTCATGATCTGATCTCTCATGATCTGATCTCTCATGATCTGATCTGTCATGATCTGATCATGCATTGACAACTGATACTCTCTTGTACGTAGATCTCAAGAGGTGGCGCCGCTGTCAGACGTTGCTGCGACTAAAGAAACGTGAACAAACTTTGACTGCGGAGAACCAAGTAGAAGATTTACAGTCTGACTCCAGTGACGATGTAGGTTTGCTTTCTCAGTCCATTCTCCTTTTCTCTAATTGAACTAAATCTGAGGACAAATCTAAGAATGAGGACGTCGTCAATAGGTAGAACATGTCTATGGTTTATGTATTTAGAAATTCACCCCTGAGAAATTTTAGGAAATTTTAGCTAGCCACTTCCACCTATAAAACATCGGCGAGTTTCCACATAGCCTGATTGGTGATTTGGTGATAACACTTTTTAGGTAGAACCGGTGTCACCGGCATTAGGAGAGGATTAAATTGGAGCAACCTGTTGTCACCTGATTCCATCACTGTAGACCGTAGCGGGATTGTATGGTGCCTGTAAAATATCAATGGAGTAATGTTTTTAGCTATTGAATCTGCGGTCCAGTTTGAGGAGAACTTACCAAGGCATCATTCTCACCATGTCGGGTTTGTGGAAGTGACCGATACTTTTCATCGGCCAGCTATTTGTTTAGTGCTGCCCTTATTAAATTTAGCAAGATTTAGGCTACTTGTTTTAGTGTTGATCCTTGTTTCAACTGTAAATGTGTAGGCTATTTGTTTTAGTGTTGATCCTTGTTTCAACTGTAAATGTGTAGGCTACTTATTTTAGTGTTGATTCTTGTTTATACTGGTAAGATGTCATTGTTTGATATTGGTCCTTGTGCAAGATTCCTTTATGGTACAATAGGTAGTTGACTTCGGCAGGTAATTCAAGGATCATTTAATAATTGCCATGAATTTAAATATTATGACGCTGCATAAATAGCAATATTATTTAAATGCTGTGTTAAACTTAAGAAGTCTTTTATTTAGTGTGTCAAATTAATTCTGAAACAAGTCTGATGAATTCCATCTGTGTTTTTCTGTGAGGATTATGAGCACATCTACTTGCCGCAGCGCTCCACAGTCTTTGCTCCGCACCTACGAATGCTCCACCTGGAGTATTGCTCCACGGTCAATGACAAACATCTCTCGGAGATCGTTGCTGTGTGCCGAGAAAGTTTGACCATTATCGACTACTACGTGCTGGCAGTTAAACCTAAGTGGATAACATATTGAACAAGCAACTGTCGAGAGAGCTGCTCAGGATATTCAAGTTAAACTTTGTCTCCTTTGCTTGTTGATTGATGTACCTAGTCGAGGAATAATGTAAAAAATATGTTTGAATTCTTGCTCATTAATTTCAGAAATAGTTGTGCCATAATTACAGCTAGTGTTTTGCTGCAATCTGGCCGTCCTGTGTGACAAGAGAACTGCTGCTTCTGCAGTCATAGCTGGTTGATTAATTGCACTGTACGTTATCATTGTCTTTCAAGTAATTTCTATTTTTATGAATAAGAGTTCTATTTACTGTTGTAAGATTTGTATTAATATTAGTTTGTGTAGCAACTGTTATACAGTATATTGATTAATAAATACGGGAAGGACCTTTGGCCGCCCACTCGTGCTCATCTGGATTTCATTTGGATTTGGATGTGTCTTCGGACAGAGCACTATCATCATCATCATCATCAAATACGTTGTAACCAAATCAATGTGCCAAAAACCATTCATTGTCATGATCATAGCTTCAAGTCTGCGCCTCCATCTTGACATGTTTCAATGTTGGACAATATGAGACATGTTGAGGCGAGACGTAAGCAAGCTTTTCGTTGACCGCATCATTGTAGCAGCGTTTTCAGGACCATCGACAATACTGCTTGTCTTCGGGATAGCAATAACAAAAAATTAAATGTGTGCAATGTTGAAAGTCTTCTATTTCAAATCCTAGTCTCGTTTGTTGCGTAGTTCTTTGGTAAGATGGTTCATCATTCAGGTGATTCATCAGTTCAGTCATAGTTCAGTATAATATGTCTTCAATTCTTGCAGACAGTTGCAAGCAAAGACCAACCCTCCAGCTTTTCAGGTTAATCTGACTCAAACAGGCTAACCCCCACCACCGTGAAAGAATCAAATATGAGCAGATGATAGTAGTCTACACTCATGCTACAGCTCTGATCAGACTACTAGCCCTTCTTCTTCTTCGACTTCAGCGATCTATGATATCGAAGATCGCTCCCATACACATCGTTTCAGTAGCCGCCAACCTCCTGATCCTACCTTGTCAGGAAGTCAGCCAATCAGACTACTAGCCCTTGGTCATCTGACACCTCTCGCCAGTGTCCAGTTATATCTTATTCTAGCTCATCTGGCCATAGGGGTCCTCTAGTCTGAATGACGACTATCAAGTGTGTTAGTGTTGGGCAATTTCTTTTACAAAGAAATAATGAAAATTGTAGATATTAAAAACTGCGATAAGTCAAAAGGCTGGGCAATTATGAATGGCGACAGGGTTACCCTGTGGTGGGGGAATATATAAAATACTGTCACTGCGCTTAATTCCTTCAATGAAGCTTCAATCATCATCATCATTTAACATCGGGATTTCCTTGTCAGCAAAGATTACATGGTTCCATCACGGCTCTTTTCCACAAATCAGTCATGTGCATCCACCACACTAAATCCCAATTGTTCACATCCGATCGTACACACTCCATTCGTATCATTCTAATTCTGTCTTTTATCCCAGCCACATCCAAGGACTGGCATCCCTTACTTTCCACATAAAACGGTTTTCAAATCGGATTTTGAAATTGAATTCATTTACAGAAAATATTGACAAACTGATTAATACAACTTTTTATATGTTTTTAGAATATTTATTTTCATGTTTTATTATAAACGAATACAAATAGGAAGTACAGGTGTAGATAAATTAAAATCCAGAAACAATATTATACTGATGTAGGAGAAAGCACCATTATGAAAATGTGAACATTCAAAAATTGCACTGGTAAAACACATGCAAGTTATAGGCTACACAAGTGACTTTCTTCACGTACTTGTCCATACATTGTGGACTAGAAGTTACTAGAGATGTTTACATTAGCATGAAAGTTGCTACAAGTTATCAATAGTGACTGTATAGTGTACAACACACCGCCAATTCATCATGTATTACGTGTTTGTCGCAAGGTATTACGACAGGATGCCCTTCCCGTCATAACTTCTCTGCTGATCTTTTAAACACATGAAGAAACACAACAAATTTATGGTGGGCTACGGCCCCTCAAAGTCGATATGTATTGTTTTTTTTAAGTGTTTGAACGACTTGTCTCTGTCCAGGCTTCTGCACAACCGTAGCTTCTCAGCAAACCCACAAATATCATCTAGCCTACTTCTTACGAAAACCGATCCATGACTAAATCTACTGTGATACCAGACATTATCACATGGCACATAAACTAGAAACAATAAAGAAACAATATAATAGCAATGTCGATAAAGAGCGCTAAACAGCTAAGGCATCAATTATGTAAATGCACCAATACACAAACAGCTCTAACAAATCTTGCATGAAAGACTGGCAGCATTGAGCTAGTAGAAGTCAACTACACAACAGTCTGCATGACACGTACAAATAATACAGCTCAACAGTACCACTCCTTCTTGAATACATCAATAATGTCAACAGATCTTCATCTCTTCCTCACTAATGTGTTCTGAAGATATCAGTGACCGCTCAAATTCTCTCAATCTTGGCTCACTGCAGAACACGAGCTATTTAATTCACTGAAATATTCTGAGGATCGTAAATATTTTATAGTTGTACTTTCAGCTGCTATTGAATTTATGATATAAAACTTTGACAAATATAATTTATGTTGGGCAACTGAAACAAAAAAGCAATGAAAGTGAAGAAATGAAAAGAAATGTCTGCATGCTTGTTAATATGAATTCACTTACTATTTTCACCTATAGACGTGCCCTGGCTTAAATAGCTGACTCAATTTTAAGAAACTTGCCAACTAACTATATAACATGAACATGCAAATAAATACAACAAAGTTATAATGCAACAAATATCTAAAGTTATCAATCAATTTTAAATTGCATCCAATGTATTCAATAAGTGTATCACAGTGAGAAATTATGCCCAACTTACAATACTTAACATAACAGTATGCAAGTACAACAAAAAAATATATATCATCAACTCACATTTTCTTTTGTATGAAACTTGGCTAAAACTAAGATCCAAGCATCTAATGGCAAATTTAATACTAAAGGAATAACAATGGTAACAAAATGCAAGAAACTTGCATCACACTGGAGCAAATAGGTAAAACAAAAGACACAAAATAAACAAAAACTAATATTTTGCTTCAAGTTATTTACAATTCCATAGAAATGGTACAATTTTGAAGATCACATCTGAAAGGAGAAATGATTATGATTTTACTAATGAAACCACCGACGATGATATTAACATATATCAGGATGATATTAATGTACTATGCATACCATCATCGCATTACGCATCATCAAATTAACAGCAAAGTTCGCAACATTTGCCTTTCTACATGTACACTGTACAATTATATAATCGGCAAAGTTTAACAGGTGCACATAATAAAATTAAAAGCACAAAAAAACATTATCCTTTTCAAACATATTTGCCCAGTAAAAATATTAACATATTAAATTAATAATCAAGCAATATTTTCAACCAGTCAATTCAGCTATAAAGCTGAGCATACTATCAAACTATCATTGATCACACTATCAAACTATCTACTATCACTGAACATACTCTCAGTCACGCTGAACATGCCATCAGTCAAGCTGAACATACGCTCAGTCAAGCTGAACATACTCTCAGTCAAGCTGAACATACTCTCAGTCAAGCTGAACATACTATCAGTCAAGCTGAACATACTATCAGTCAAGCTGAACATACTATCAGTCAAGCTGAACATACTCTCAGTCAGCTGAACATACTCTCAGTCAAGCTGAACATACTCTCAGTCAAGCTGAACATACCATCAGTCAGCTGAACATGCCATCGGTCAAGCTGAACATACTCTCAGTCAGCTGAACATACTATCAGTCAAGCTGAACATATATCCTTGAGACATATAACTTTCTATCCAGCCTATTGTTGTTCATGAAAACGGATGCACGTGGCTTAGTACGGCTGTTATACAACAAAATAATATAATCTACAACTACTGGTTCAATAAATAAAAAATATCTCCCATGCCATTTAGCTCAACTACAAGCATATAGCTCATAATAAAGCAGGTTGATATTATAACATTAAATATTTGATAACATATTCTAACAATTAACAATTATGGAAAAACTGGAATAACGAAGTAGTTCTGACGGTAGATTTACATTTTCTTAGAAGGCATCTTGGCTATTTTCAAACGATCGGCAAGTTTATCCTAAATACAACAACAAGGACAATAATACATTCAAATCATATTTATTTGAGGTGCACAATTAAATGCATTTCTTTAAAATTGGACGTATTAAACGTTAATTTAGTACTAAAAGTTTTGCTGTACACTAAAATTAATCATTAATGTGATGATTATTTAACCAAGATATTTTAATTTATTTCCATAAACATTTCTATTTAATTATTTTAAATCTACAAATGAATGAATTTAAAAACATATCAAGCTTTGAGAAAACAGTAAAAAATAACCAGTGGTATCCAACCTTTGCAAGCCACAAGACTGTCCCATCATATTACCAATGGTCCATGAGTATTTGGTTCCAGCAATTAGCCAACCTTAATTTCATGTGAAAATATTCGAAAATATTGCTACATAGTGTATAACGTACTATGATGCTAAACATGACTGTTATAGAGAGTAAGAACTGTGTGCTACTACAATGATCCAAGGTTCTAGGTCTTCTATAATTGCTTCCATGACCGTGACATAACTAGGTCTTCTATTGCTTCCAGTCCGAGAATCTGGAACTCATTACCAACTAATGTCCGCTATTAGTCACCGATTTTTTATTACACTAAAGTACAAAACTTAAAACTCTGGTTTTTCAAATCTACATACTATTTATCATAATGCATAGTGTGCATCAGTAATCATTCACAATCACAACGATTTATTGGAATTATTGTTATAATTATAATGATTTGTTGACTGACCATAAGCACTATCTGATTGGGATGGTAGAGGATGCCGCCTTGCTTCTTACACTTCTCCATGTGTCTTCTCTCTGGATCACCGGCCACCAACACTTCCTTCTCACCATCAGCCTCAACATAGGATAAAATCGTTCAGTTATTTATTCAAGTGATTCAGTCAAAGGTCAAGTGATTCAGTCAAAGGTCAAGTGATTCAGTCAAAGGTCAAGTAATTCAGTCAAAGGTCAAGTGATTCAGTCACAGGTCAAGTGATTCAGTCAAAGGTCAAGTCATTCAGTCAAAGGTCAAGTGATTCAGTCAAAGGTCAAGTCATTCAGTCAAAGGTCAAGTCATTCAGTCAACGGTCAAGTCATTCAGTCAAAGGTTAAGTCATTCAGTCAAAGGTCAAGTCATTCAGTCAAGTCAAGTCAAAAGTCAAGTCATTCAGTCAAAAGTCAAGTCATTCAGTCAAAGGTCAAGTCATTCAGTCAAAGGTCAAGTGATTCAGTCAAAGGTCAAGTGATTCAGTCAAAGGTCAAGTGATTCAGTCAAAGGTCAAGTCATTCAATCAAAGATCAAGTCATTCAGTCAAAGTGATTCAGTCAAAGGTCAAGTCATTCAGTCAAAGGTCAAATGATTCAGTCAAAGGTCAAGTCATTCAGTCAAAGGTCAAGCCATTCAGTCAAAGGTTAAGTCATTCAGTCAAAGGTCAAATCATTCAGTCACATTCAATCAACATTTAACCTCACTTCTTCCCTTGTCAGCAAGAGTTACAAGTTTAAATTATACAGCCCCACCCCTAATGAAAAAAGTCGTCGCCCGTGTGCCTGTCCCGACCCAATCCCTCCACAACCGACCACGTTGTGTACTCCTCCCAAGACCTTAATCTCCCATCTCTTCCTCTAGCCACCCCCAGGGACTGGCACCACCCCCTCCCAGCCCAGCAACTGCATCTCCTCTATTCAAACACTATCTCAGCCCACCACGTCCAATAACATCAGCCAGGAGAGAGAGATGCCCAATCCCCACACAGCCCGCCTTACAGCAATCCATACCCCACACACAGCCCGCCTTACAGCAATCCATACCCCACACGCAGCCCGCCTTACAGCAATCCATACCCCACACACAGCCCGCCTTACAGCAATCCATACCCCACACACAGCCCGCCTT
>JAQFYQ010000495.1:0-16837 GCA_034694885.1 Buchholzia appendiculata | reverse complement strand
CAAGGCAAGGCAAGGCAGTAAAGTGCCTCAAGGCAGCTTTGAGGCAAGGCATCAAGGCCAAGGACTACATCACTGGATCTTGTACAATATATTTCACCCACACATGTTGATAATAGTTACAAAATTTTCACCACCCACCTCCCGAAGGTCTGCCGCTAAATCTCTGAGAATCTGGTGGAGCCGATGTCGGTAATGGTGGCATTTCCGACCCATTGCTTGGCACATTACCAGAAAGGTTCGAAGGCTTCAGAGGTTTTGGAGGCTTTGTCACACCACTTTTGAATTTCTGTGGGAAACTGGAAAGCGGAACTATATCGGGAATCTGAAACATACTCGACGGAAGCATGTTCAAATCGTCATCATAACTCCTGCTATTGATTCTTTCCCTGCTTCCAGAAATGGAAGTTCTCAAATTATTCAAACCATGATCGTTTTCTGCATCAACACATACAGGTCGGAAGCTTCCGGTTTCAAGTTGTATCGATCCGCTGGAATGCGGCTTCGGAATCTTCTTGTCGTACTTCGATCTACGTATTTTTTCATTTACATCCGGACGTAATTCCTCTTCATCTTCAACATCTATGTCGTCCACATTTGTTTCATAGCGAGAGTGATTAGGATCTCTGGTCTGACGTTTGCCGGGTGAGAAATCACTAGTGGACTCAGCAACGCCCTTTTCTTTCCTCTGCTGACGCCTGCCAATGACCCTTTCCCCCGCAGCTCTTGTCGCAAGCTCTGTGTCCGCCGATTCTGGTTCAAATCCATTATCAATACTTGCTGCAGTCAGACTATCAGTTCTCAGCGAACTTGACTTGTTCTTATTCTTCTTCCTCTTCTTGCCGAATGGATCTTGCATGAACATTTCTGATGACTCGTCTTCGTCCAAGTTACCGTCGTCCACGCAAACAATTTTCAGCCCGCTGTTCAGCGGCTCAAATTTGAATCCGTTTTTCGAATCGAAAGACGTGCCTGATTTTTCGAACGTTTCTGAAGAAGCGAGCGGTTTGCCTAACATCGCTTCTTCCCACACATCAGGAGCGATGTCGGCGCTTCCGAAATCTTTTCCCACTATATGCGCCTCGGCTTGCCTTTGTTTCTTTGTAGTCAACTCTACGCCGACAGCATCCTCGTCTTGAGCACGAGTTTTCTTTGTCTTCTTACCTTTCGTTGCTGCCTTGGAGGTGATATTGCTCACCTCTGAATCGTCTGCATTGACAGTTGGTGCAGGTGAACTATCCTTCGATCGCATCCTCGGCTTCCTTGCCCCCGGTTCGTTTTCGTACATCTCGATTTCCGAACCCGAGTTGAGTCTTTCGGATGACTGTGTTTTGTCTTTCGAGTCCAGACTTTCCGATTTGTCTCTTCTTCTGAAAGACCTCGGACTGCCAGAAAGCACTGGTGCTGTGAAAGCTGTCGGTGTCCCGAGCACTTTCTTCGGAATGATTAATCCGTCTTCATTCTTAGTAATCTGAGCAGGAGGTTTCACAGTTGTTTCACCTTTCGAAATCTGAGCAGGAGGTTTACCAGCTGTTTCACCTTTCGAAATCTGTGCAGAAGGTTTACCAGTTGTTGCACCTTTCGAAATCTGAGCATTAATTGACTCTGGTTTCGGTCGTCCATACCGATCGAACTCCATCGCTTGTTCATAAAGATCATCGTACGAATCATTCTCAAACGAATCGTCGTCAGTGATCACGACATCACCTGATTTCACATGACTCAATTCTGGAGCTAGAACAAAAAAACACAACAATTAACAGTTTTAACACGCTTACCTTAAATCATGTTATAATCGAATTCATATCAACAAATCTTTGTAAATTATTCGTCATTTTCTCCAGCATCATGCGTCTAACGAAAAGAGTTCCACCTTTCAAGTGAGAAATTGTATCTGTCAGTCTATGTGTGTTTGTCTGTTTGCGTGTGTTGCTATAACTCGTTCAAACTTTTTATAATATGATTCATCAGGAACAGATAGGAGTAGGAGTGGTAGTAGTAATAGTGGTAGTAGTATTTAACTCTTCCAACAACCACAACAGACAGTATATCGTCACAGTAAAAGATTAAGTTGTAGCAAACACCGCAACAAACATAGATTGTAATTTATATAATAGTCTACAGTTACTATCATGGCAGAGGCTACTAGGGATAGGATTAATACTGTTGTCATTAACATCATCTATACCATGCATGGGCTATTAACTTTTGCCTATAAATATTCAAAAATTAGAGTTAACCACGTCTCAAAATCTTAAAAACAATATTATAACGACTTGAGTCTAACAACTTTTTAAACTTTCGCGCCCCCTATCGAAGGTTTAAAAATCATTTTGTTATTTCAATAACATTGATATAAAGCATTGGCTTCATAGGCCATAGCATCCATTGAACGTACATTTGGTCTACAGTTCAAGTAACTTCTAGGTCAAATGAACTAAGCCACCGAGCTTTAAATTGTTTAGACATAACTGCACAAAAAGATGTAACTGGAAACAGTTCAAAAGCTTTTCATCTGCATATCATTAAAATGACAACTTATCCCATCATACCAATATATAAAATTCACATAGGCCTACTGAAAGTTGAAAATATTAATACTGTTTGATTTTCAGAGAAATGTATTTTCATCAATTGGCAAATTTTATATATATCTATATAGGGGACCTAGAAAAAGGTGTTTAAAAAGGTAATAGAAAAGAGAGAAGAATAAACAAAAAAGACACAGGTCGAGATTGATGATCTCAAGGATGCATCGCACATAAGGATGAAGAAAAGAGTGAGGACAGAGAAGCTTAGAGAGTTTGAATGCCAAGTCCCTGCCACAAGGCAAACAATTAATTGCAATAACGAATCAATTTGCAGTTAAGTCATTGAGAAGCTTCAAAAATATTTGCATGCAATTTATGTACAAGAAAACTATTACAACGAATAAATACAAAAAAGTGCGTGGCAAAAATTCTTTATTACAGACGAAATCACTTGGGTCCAACACACTGGCTCTGTGGCTGGAAGTCCTAATTGTGGTCAATTTCAATACAGATTCTGGACAATCAGTGATCATGATGATAGTGATATTGATCATGATGATAATGATGATGATCATGATGATAATGATGATCACGATGATAATGTTGCCCAGTTATTGCAGTCAAGCTGATCACATCCCTTGTCATGTGACCGACCCGCTAATGAGAAAAAAGGATTGACCCCTTTCATTAAATAAACATGGACCTTAACCTACAGCAAACCTGTACAAACTTTATTCATTATGCTATACACGACACATCGATCATCGCTATATTGACTGCTACGTTACAATGCCTCTTATTTTACATAGGCTGTACAATAGGCCTACATCATATTAAAGCAGTAAATTAAAGCAAACACTTTTTAGCACAAAATTGACAACAAATACCTTTCTTGACGTCATTGCTTGTGATCTGAAACTGTTTGGAAACCTTCGTAGCATTGCTTAGAACAGTTGGAAGCTTTGAACCATCACCTCCTTTAGTGGAACCTGGCACCTTGTGTCTCCTGCCACCCTTTGGCGAGTCCGGAGCAACCACTACGTCCGTAGATGCTGCGGCAGAAAATGTTGACATCTGTGTCATACGCTGTCTCTCGTAGTTGATGGATTCTGCCGATTGATTTGGTGATCGCATCTCATCGACGAGTTGAGCCTCTGCAATCGCTTCATCCAGAGCCTTCGTGTTTGTCTCTATCTTTCCGAAGGATTTATACGGTTTTATGTAGCCTCCGATCCTTCTTTCTCCGCTAGTTCCTGAGATGATGTCATCGGTTCCTTTCCCAGAAGTAGCGACCCCGGGGCGAAGATCTGTTCCAACTGCTCTCATCCGTTCGTTCAACTCGGCTCGTTGCAGCACAGCCTTGTCCCAACCGCCGCTCTCCGAGAGACTGAGTCGCGAACCGAACTCGTTGTCCGAGGCCTCGCTGCTGCTCTCGATGCCAACCGGAGGAGCGAGGATGAAAGCCTTTCTCGCAGCCGAGACTTCGCGCTTTCTGTACGCCTTCGGAACTTCTCCCGTCACTCTCATGTTCAACCCGTACCTTATCTCTTCGCTGGATATGTCAAACTTATTTCTACCGCCGCCACCTGGCTCCTCATTGTAAGTGATAATCTCCTCCGCATCACTGTCACCGGCAACGTGAGCCGAGTCCGGTCTGCGAGATTCTGAAGACATGGATACTGTTTCGACAGTGGTTGTTTTAGTCTCCCTCATTTCGCTTACGAATTTATGCGGACTTTGCTGTTGCAGTTCGGACTGCAACAGTTCTGCAGATTTGCGTCCGGATTGCGCAGCGGATTGTTCGGATGATTTTGCATTGTCTGGTCTACGTGTTTCGGTTTGAGACGATGCAAGAATCGATGGAGAAATTGCAGCATTTGCATCCACTATATTGCTATGATCCATGTCGCTCGACGAGTCATATAGGGCGGGAGCGGGACGAGGGGGCTTCTTGCTCCCCTTTGAGGACGTTGACCCCGGCCGCTGCCGCGACGTGTCGCTCTGGATTTCATCCCCTTCATCCTGTGACCATCTTCGCTTAATTTCCTCTGCAGCTTCAATTGCTTTCTTCTTTGATGCCTTTTTCTTAGACTTTTGTTCCAACTCAAATTCATCACTATCAAATGAATCTTCATTCTTTAGTTCGTCCGGTAACTCGACAACAAACAGCGGTTTCTCAGTCGCTAACTCCTCGGTCGGAACGTTGTCTGTCTCTTTCTCGTACTCCTCGTACAACTCCTGCCTTTCTCGCTTTCTCTGAAGCTTCCGAGCTCGCCGTTTTTCACGTTCTTCCTTCCTTGCCTGTTTCTCTTCTTCCTGCTGTTTGAGCATCTGTCGTTCCATTTCTTCCTGAATCTTTTGTTCCCTTTCTATCTGCATAAGCTGTGCGGCTTTTGCAGCCTTCACCTTTTTATCCTTTTTCTGTCGCATTTCTTCCATGATCTGCGTTTGGTTGTAATAGATAGGCTCGTCGGAGGCATGTCTTTTATGATGTCTCTTGGTAGGAGCAGGATCACTGTATTCCTCGTCCTCAGAGTCATTCATTAATTCACCGTACGTATCCTCCTCATCCCCTTGCTCGTTGCCTTGAGTGTCAACAGAGATGGTGATTGGTCCACCAGTATATGAAACTTCGATTGTGCTCGGCTTGCCGGGGATCGTATGAACCTTGATCCCTTCATCGCTGTCGAACTCATTAATGCCTTGCTTAGAACCTGCCTTTTCTTTTCGTTTCAGATCTTTCCTCGGTTTTTTGTCGTCGTACTGATCATCTCGGTTGTTTTTTGATGAGCGATTACGCGGACGATGATCATCAAGGTTTTCATAGACGACATCATCGTCTTGACGTCCTTGTCGTCCCTTCTTGTCTGACCCCTTGGACTGTCTGGAATCCAACGTACCTCTTCCACCAACTCCATTTCCACTACGACTAGTCCTGGATTTTTCCATGTTCTTTGCATTTTCCTCTTCAACACTATCCTTGTGCGATCTTCTCTGGGATTTACTCCGACTCCTGTCCTCACTCTTGGATGGCTTACCTTCGCGAGATTTCCTTGGATCGCTGATCGACAGCTGTGATCCTATCTCACTCGTACTATCGTCTTGCTCTCGATGTCGTCGCTGACTGCGATCAGACCTTCGCTCCGCTCTCTTGTCAACATGCGCGTACAACGGAATCTCGTTCTCGCGTTCGTTCTGACGAGTGTGTTCTGTGACCGGATCTAGGCGTGAACTTCCTTGCCTTGCATGTGATGGCCTCTGCTTGCCCTTGATGTCGTCTGCAAACACGGATGAGATACTGGACAAGTTTGATCGAAAAGATGCATTCGCAGCGTTCATAGGCAATCCCAACTGTTGTACCATCTGAGGCTGTGTATGTTGATTTCCATTGAATCCTCCGCTTGCGTACGGGAGGAGACTGGAAGAGTTAAAGTTCGGCGGCAAAGATATGTTGAGATCTTTGTGAAGGCTCAGCATGGACGCGTGGACGGCCGGTCGAGGCTGTGTCATGGCTGTCTTGATCATCTGCTTAGTCACTGGGTCAGACTCGGGTACGACATCGATCGGTTTCAGCCGCTGATCGTTCTCTGCAAACGGATTCGCTCCGACGCTAAGCAACAGTTCTACGATCTTCTGATGGTGGTTTGCCGCAGCGAGATGCAGGGCAGTTTCACCGTAGACATTCTTCTCGTTGATGCTCACACGGTATTTCACGAGCACCTTCGCAGCCGCGTAGAAGAAATCCTTGTCCCGCATCTTGTACGGATGATACGGATTCAGCACAACGCAGTGGAGGGGTGTGTTCCCGTCCGAATCCTTGAGATTCACGGCAGCGTTGAACTGATCGAGAAGCGCTATGATCGTCTCTACGTGACCGTTCTCGGCAGCGAGGTGAATCGGAGCCTTCTCCCGCTGATCGGCAAAGCACGGTATCTTGATGTTTATGTTTCCAACATCGCGCGAACAGAACACCTGCACGAGATGGATGTGACCTTCGCGCGCAGCGATGTGTGAAGGAATCGCTCCCTGGTAGCCGCGCTGGTACACATCAGCATCGTACTTCAGTAACGTCTTGATCAATTGGAGATGTCCGTACAAGGTCGCGACGTGCAACGCAGCATTCCCGTTATGATCCAGGATGGAAGGATCGGCTCCCTTGGCGAGCAACATGCGGGTCATTATCCGGTCGGCTTTCTTGACCGCGATGTGCAGCGACGTTTCGTTGTTATGATCGGTGATGTTAGGGTCAGCGTTGGCATTCAGCAGGGCTTCGACGGTTCCAAAGTGTCCAAGATCGACGGCAATGTGAAGTGCGGTAACAACCTCACGCCTTTTTGTTGTGTAAACCGTGTGGTGGACGAAATTCGGGTCGACTCCAACGCTCATCATGTATCGAATAATTGATGGATCTTCTTGGCGAGCTGCCAAGATCAGCGGACAGGCGAACTTTTTCGTAGGCTTGTGGCGGATATCTGTGACGAACAGAGCGGCGATCTTATGGTCGGCTTTCAAGTGTTTCTCCATTAGAAGCCGCAGAGCTTTGAGATCATTCTCTCGAATAGCGTTCAGGATCAGTGTCCCATAGTCTTTCACAATCGTTGTCACCCCCATGGTGAACGATTACAGAGCGCTTTAGGTAAATTTTAAGGTAAGATGATTTATGATTTCACAGCAGTCTGAAACACAAAGTCATTACAAACTCTGCATAGTCATTGATTTACAGACAATAATTTATAACAGCAAGTAAAGGATGTTTAAATTCGTACGATACGGTACTCAACTACGTGAAAACACATGAGCTCCCTCACACTCTCATAAGTCTCTAATTTGTGTCTGTATGTCTCTCTTCCTCAATTTTTAAGATTGCACGATTACCTTAGACGACAACTTATTCAGATGATGACTGCCAGCGATAAAATAATGAATGTAACAAAGTCAATTTACAAATTTAAAGTTGCGCAATGTAGTTCCTCAAGCATAGGCTATGTTAAAAAAATAGTATAATCTATAGGTAGATGTGACTTTAAACGCGCTCATTTCCATTGATGTCACTTGAAACAATCAAAACAATTAGACTGATTTCAACGATTAAAACAACTAGAACGATTGAAACAATTAGGCCTACTAGTTCAACGGATCATAATCAACAAACGTTCAATCAACAAGCTAATGAAGAGCATTCGGCCTGACGCGTCTGATGAATTCTGCTTAGACATAGGATAATTACAATTCAAATTTCATCAATAATTAATTACAGATAAAGCTAAACTTGTCTAATACATAAAGAATTGAAGAATTAAACGTGTAATTAAATCGAAATTCGATAAACACTGACAAGCTGGTTAAGCAAATTGAAAACAAACATAGGCCGTAGATAAATATAGCTCAGCTACTCTGTTACCTGCTCAGCGCAACAATCACTCGCTTGGTTATTTAATAACTACACATTACAGCATGACTGATGCAGCCAATCAGCGCAAGCAACTCGTAACCAGAAGCCAATCAAAACATAGTATACTGCTAAGAGTGAATGCAATTTTGTCTGCAGTATCGCCGACGCAAGCAATGAATGGTGCGTACAGGTGAGGTGAGGCACTTATTTGGCCTGAGCCACGGAGAGACGTACGTTGACAGATCTACTTGAGGTACTTTAGATAATTACTACCAATCAGAACGTTAGATAATGAATATTTGACATCTCATAACAGGTTGCATTACTTGGAGTTGAATAATCAACTTAATGAAGCCCGTGGGAATGTTTTGAACAAAGTAAGAGATAGATTTGTCATCTTGCACCTCGATCTTGAAGTACATTCATCCGTGATTCGTCAAGTATTTGACTTCACAATCAACTGACGTGCATTTATCATCCGTGGTAGCATTGAATAGAATTGTTACGAAACCGAGGTTATACAGAGGATCTAACCATTAGGCTATAATTATACTTTATGGACTGGACACTGTCAAATGTTCTAGTACTCTTGCAACAACCACTTAATTGATGTTTTAAATTTTTTAACTGCTAAATTTAAACTGCCAAATTTTCCTATTCGTTCTTGCGGGGGTTATAAGCTAAGTAGCACCCAGTTACAAATGTATCCCAGCCAGCACAAAATTCAGTCATTATCATATTGTACGCTAGTGATTGAATTATAATTATTTGTTGTCAGGGCCTGAGGGCCGTATGTATCTTGAAAAGCGGCATCGAAGGAATGTACCACGCAAGGCCGTTTTAAGGGCGGGGAGTTTCGGGTTCACCCCCCCCCCACATTTTGTTCTTAACATTGATGTTTTGTGAAGAAAATTGTGAGGTCATTACAATTTTTTGCAATTCAAAAAACCTCCGAAATGAAAATGTTGAAATGGTCAACAATTTTGACTTCCAAATCCCCCTTCCTAAATAAAAGCCTGGATACGGCCTGGTACCGCGTCATCAAATATCCGTGCCTCCCACTGAAGCTTGAGGCTCGCGCAGCGTCGCGCCTCAGAAACCTACTTTTCTGAATCATGCATGTGAATCCTTGCCTTTGGGGAGCTAACCGACTGTGAAACTCACTGGCGAAATCCTGGCTGCAGGCCTAATCTTATTTTTAGACAGCTCCAGATTCTTTCAGGAAAATTTTGTCACCATCTTCTCCCCTCCCCTCCCCTGCCGCTAGACGAATTGTTGGGGATATATTTAGATTTGTAACTAGTACAGTCGTCCAGGAGGCGATCTTCGACCGGTTTGAACTGCAAGCTTGTTAGAGCGGCTCGCTATCCTCTAGGCCAACGCTGCACAGAAGAGAAGTTCGAGTGGAAAAGACAAGCAAGCTCGACCTTGCAAGTCCCAATGATTCAGCAGCACAGACCGTTTCCTCTGCACAGAAACGATGAAGAGCGCTCCACACGGCCCCCACCAGACTGTTTTGTGCAAAAATATGAAATCTTATTAAACTGATTAAATATGGCTGTTATTCCTACTGATAATAAATAATAACATGAAGGCGCAATATGGCGTACTAAATCAGTACTGATGTGCCATTACACCTTCCCCGCCCCAAACCCCACCCTACTCCACCCCATTCTATCTTCTCCTCGCCCCCCCCCCACCCCAGACGGTCTATTGGATAACCAATCGTCAGATCAATCAATTCTGTATTCCTAATAACTACTTACACTGAATGTAATAATGATGACTCATAAACGATAGAAAATAAATATATATTATTTTAACTATATAACAAACTGTGCAGCATTGCAAGAAGAAGTTAAAAGCAGAAGTTAAGTGACCGTTGCACGACAGTATTTCATCAAATAATAACAGATCAGAATATTATATACACATTATCATAACAATAATAATACAGAGTAGTAGGACTATCATACAGAGTTAGCACAAGCACACTGGACAGCTATAATTATCATAAATATGAATCGATATATAATATGAATCAGCAAACAAAATCAAGCATTTAATCAGACCATAAGAATCAAAAGTAGTCAACTCAAATAATTTAATTACAATTACACTGTTCTCAGTCCACAGCGGCTTTTATTTACATCGCAGATATATTAGAGAACCCACTCGACAAGAACCAATCCGACAAGACCCTTATACTTAGAAACTACTAAAAAGTCAAATGTACACGTTTACTTACAACTATGCGACGTCAATACAATCATCTCGTTTATCATCATCATCTTCTTCACCACACACTCAATCACCATCACGTCACGGCTATCAATTATGTTACCATCAAATTGCCTTTCCAGTCAAGTCACGTGCAAACATTGCACAGCTTATCTTTTGATACATCATAATTGAAAAAGTTGACGGAATATTCTCTTTGTTCGCTTTTACGATCCTTGTCCAATGACGACGGACTTTGCAATGGACTCATCATATTTCTCCACGTGCTCAACAAGATGAGCAGTGTCATAGTTGGCGTCAGGAAGGGCATCAGGCTGTAACATTTCTCAAGGAAAAAGCCAAAAGTTCCTACGCATACGCTCTGCGGAGTTTTATCACTACAAGCATGTCAACAATTCTATTCTACTTTTGGAGCGAGACATTTTGGTACGTGCAACCCACTATGAACTTAGTAACCACTTAGCAACCATTTAGCAACCACTATGAATTTAGTAACCACTTAGCAACCATTTAGCAACCACTTAGCAACCACTATGGACTTAGCAACAACAGTCTGGAAATAGTAAAAACTTGTTCAGCTTCCACGGTACCGGTAAGGAAAAATAATAATCAAAACTATTTGTAAATTACAACATTCAGAATAATTAAAATGCAATTATTGATACAATAAGGATTACCAATGACTGATTTAAATGAAAGCAAACCACATTACCATTACATTAGTCATACAGTTAGTGCGCACTTCAGCAATATAGTCAAACAGACATCATAAAGCATCAATAACACAGACAGCTTGCTTGATTTTGATGCTTTGTATTTACCGCAGCAATAAAATTTAAAACTGGCTTTCTATTTGCAATGCAAACCTCACAGCTTACTCTTCTCAACCGCGTTTTTATTGCAATGCCTGAATCAAAGACAGACTAATACAATGTACACAATGTAAATATATCACAAACAATAAGTGCTGTAGTAGTAACGACATAAATAACAGTGAATTATCAAACACAGCATGCTCCGATTAACTCGGCGATGTATAACACACGGCAGTATTCAAATGGAGGCTTACAAACACCAAAACACCCCCCCCCCTCCCACTCCGAAGCAAAAAAATTATCCTAAAACTTATTATGTTCTGGGATGTTTCTTAAAAAAAGACTGCTACAATTTGTGAATGCCAAACCCTAACCCTCAAAATAATTTTTTTATAAAGGTCATTACAAATTTCTGAAAGTAAAAAACCCTCCGCAATAAAATCCTGGCTACGGGTCTCTATAGCACAACACAATATCATATATTAGTGACTATGAACAAGAAAAGATAAGAACTAACAAGGAAAAAATAGATTTATTAGAGAGTAGAAAAAAACAAAGCAAAGTTTATTCAAATAAACTATTCAGAATTAAAATCTAATCAAACATAGAGGAGTTAATCAGAACTCATCTTTGATTAGTCCATTTGGCACATACAAGTTACGACAAACACAATACTACACTCTAGTGAGTATTGATGCAAACGCTACTTGATAATATACACGGTTTAAATAATTATTTCTTGCAACCAAGACGGGACATCATATGAACTATCTCAACGTGAACACAGCAGTTGTACACTGCCTGAAATATAAACAGCAGAGATTTCAATTATACAAGAAAGACACCATGTCTTCGTATTAAACGCCCATTTTTCCTTTTCAGGAA
This sequence comes from Buchholzia appendiculata, assembly GCA_034694885.1. Classification (NCBI taxonomy): domain Eukaryota; kingdom Metazoa; phylum Annelida; class Clitellata; order Enchytraeida; family Enchytraeidae; genus Buchholzia; species Buchholzia appendiculata. The sequence continues at coordinate 4,976 of JAQFYQ010000495.1, read as the reverse complement.
GGGTTGTATCTGAATTACACCTGGATGCACTATACATGGTATCTTACAAATCAGATGTACTAATGACATTATGCATAAATATTTCACTACCACAAGTGCAATTTATTTGCATGCAACGAATCCAAAGGAACTCCAGAATTCTTATATTATTCAACTTCGTCCACGTAGAAAAACCAAATTGAAAAACTTAGCCACAAAATTTTTGAGTCCCAGAGACAAGAAAACAATTGCATATATAATAAAATTTAATGAATTGTTAGCTTGTCGAAAACTATTTGTCACGCAATGAAACACGGATTCAACAACTCAGGACTTCGCTGCGACCGCGCCAAGCATTTTAGTAATCTTAACGTCATTGTGGCAAATAGTAGCTTTCACCGCAGCGATCAGGTCGACTTGGTCAGATATAGCTGAATCAAGTTCAAGAAGCTGAGCCTTGAGCGGCCCAATAGCAGATTCCGTGAGACTAGAAAATATTGAAGCAAAAAAAACGATAAAAAGTAAAAGTACTAAATAATATATAGTATAATTACAAGTACGAAGTAATGTATTTAATGCAATGTAAAAATTCTACCAGAAACTATTATAATAAATTCTACATGTACAAGTAACGTGTGTATTGTAATTCTTATAAATATATAAATAATACAACTAATAATATACTTAAATATCTGCAAATATTTCAATACAAAAATATTATAATAATGAACATAATAATTAACGAAAACAAATGTTACAATAGATAAATAAACTAGGCAACAGGTCACAGAAAATAATTGAACTATTCTCATGCAAAGGATATCGGCAGTTTGCACCAATCATTGATTATGATTGCTGATGATTACGATGATAATGATGATTCTAGCAGTATTTGACAACCCAATCACTTATCACCACGCTGACTAGCACAGCTAACAGCACAAGGGGAAATCCCAGGTTATCAAAGAAGGTGCCATGAAGCTGATGATAGTCCTCGTTCAGAAGAAGGTCATGGCGATGGTTACTTGTCAACGTCTTACTACGCTTGACTATTACCACCGATCCATTAGGCCAGATGAGTAGCCACATGATGGGCAGCCAAAGGTTCTTCCCATACAAAGGTGCCATACAAACATTTACTACTAAAAGTGATCATGTCTAGGTATTTAGTCACCTCTGTTCGCGTTGAAGTACCAACAGATTCTCCTTGTTCTCATGCTGAAACATGTCGAGCTCTTTCTGCATAGAGTCGAGATCCTCCTGAAGGAAGTCGAGTATCTTGCCGAGAGGGTTCACGCTGCGAGTCAGGTTCTGGATGCTCGTTCTCTGGCGGTCGATGTCCTTCTGCATCAACTCTCGCTCTTTACGTCGCGTCGCATCCGACATCGCTTGCGAACGATCCTACGATGTAGAAGTAGCAACAACGAGTGTAGTATGCATAATTATTACCAGTTGCTGCTCTTTAACGTGAACTTATGAATGATTTTGTTCTTGATGTTATGTGCACAACTAGGTTAGAAACTGCACTTGAAATCATCTGCTGTGGCTGTCCAAGTAACGAGTCCAGGAGTGCACGTTGTACTTTCACATTCATTTGCATAACAGAATACTTCTAAAACACTTTCGAACACTTCAATAACTTCACTAGATGTTTATATTAATAACTAAATACAACTAACAACTAAAGAAAATCAGCAGATACCCAGTGATGAAGAGGATTTGCAATAACAGTAAAACTGGATCAAAAAAACATGTTAATTAATCAACTAGCGTTAAAGGCTCATCTACGCCGTTGCTACTCAAGTAGGAGTACGATTACGTAAAAAATCGAGAACAATTTTTGAAGCACAATTCGCTACAAAGTCATAAGACTGAAAAACTAATTTACGATTACAGTTTATAATCTGATGCCAAATTTGTAATGTTTAAATGTAAGTATCTCAAATTTTAATTTCTGCTATTCAGTGCAGGTAAGAAAAATAAATAAATAAATAAAAACAGATCATAGACATCAAGAAATCTAGGTACTATGGAAATACTTATGATACCACTATGATAAAAATAATTATACTAACAATTTCAGTTTTCTTTGACGGCTGTGTACCCGATTCAAGTTCCTTCTTCGTCTCTAATATCTTTTTAACAAGTCCACCTAAATGTGCGACAACAACGACCACAAATATGACAATAACATTACTTATGCCTAGGTGTTCATTAGCCATGTTTCCATGTACAGAAATGTTCCACATCAGACCTACTTAGATTGTCACGGTTCACGTAACCAACACTATCTGAAGCACTCGCGTTGGGAAGCAGATGTGGCACAGCGCACTGAAACTGATCAACATCAACATGATTGTTCTTTAGAGTTAATACAACTAAACTTAATGGATGGCTGACCTTCCTGTCATCAATCTCACAGCCCATTATGCAGAGAGGGGAAACACAGAAAATCAGTTGTCACATCTGACCTCCTTGAGATAGACAGGACTAACCACAACATACAATCGACTTGTCATTATATAATTTCGTCTAACTAGGCCCAGAGTACATGGAATAGATTCTATAAAAATTAGACTTTAAAAACCATCATGTTGGTACGACTGCAAGTGACACACAAATCGAAGATTTTGTCGGCAGTGAATGACTGTATAATACAATATACTGTGATGGTGCAATAAAATACCATATTTTAAAACTTATGCAGTTGACAAAAACTATATGAAATAAATGATGAGCTCTATTATTCAAGTGCAAATGACACCTCTGGATCAAGCATTGATTATTATCAATTTTTTCACTAATTCTGTTCTTGCCAATTAACATTAATATACTGATATTGCAGGGATGCAACTATGTCCTAAAGGTAAATTGTCTAGAAATGTTCATGATATTTACACAACAACGTTGCCGAGGTAAACACATTCTTACCATGATCTCCGTCTTCTTCATCTGCGTCTGTCTTTGGTTTCAGAGTCGGCTCCGGCGGTGGAGGTAAATCTTCTTCCTTTGTAATGAATGCATCGTCGTCATCATCGTCCGAGATCTGCCGGTCGATGATCACATTAGGTCGGCGCATTCCGCTGCAAAGTGAACAGTTTCATAGTAATGTTCAAAATATTCCTTTCACTAAGATACATCTGACTTGTCTGCAAATGATCAATCAATAGTAAATATTTGTTTAGACACGCATGGCCTTCTATGAGCAGAAAGATAGACTTAATATATGAGCAAATATGTTACCTATAACCAATGATGTAGTCAAGGCATTTTTCTCAAGGCCAAGGCAAGGACAAGGCATTTTTTCCAAGGCCAAGGCAATGCAAGGCAATAGGAAAATTGGTCAAGGCAAGGCTAGGAAGTAAAGTGCCTCAAGGCAGCCTTGAGGCATGAAATCAAGGCCAATGACTACTAAAATGATATAATCAAGGCATTTTTTCAAGGCCAAGGCAAGGCAAGGCATTTGAAAAATTGGTCAAGGCAAGGCCAGTCGAGTCAGTAAAGTCCCTCAAGGCAGTCTTGAGGCATGGCATCAAGGCCAAGGACTATATCACTACCTATAACACTTATTAGCGACGAAATGAGAACTGATCAGTTTGTAAACTATTGCACTTCTCTGCTAGTATGTTCAATCATTCATCTTTAACATCCGCTCAACAATACTCCAAATGTAATAATAATCGTAATATAGAAACTAAGAAATAGTAAATATATTGAAATGAAATTGTCCATGAGGACAATTAGCTTACGCTATCACAGTATCGTCAGCAGATGCTTCGTTAGTCTTGGGCTTGGGCGGGGCAGGACGCGCGCTGCTCGGTCTTGCTGGAGCCTTCCGACTGTCGACAATGCAGTAATACATACAAAGTTTTATTTGCAACACACACTAATACACGTCTTAGTTCAAAGTTTAAAATATAAAAAGAAATAGAAATTCACACATTAAACTAAACCAGGTTAGAAAAGCAGAAAAAATAGACATAATCTGAACTGTAATATTAAAGTATATAATGCTGTCATCATTACAATTTCTATGACTGTTATTTCATTAACATTGGCTTAACTAAATACATTACACTACGTGTACATTACACTTTTTACACATCTATCCTTGCAACACAAGTGCAACATTGTTTATTATATAAGAATAGGCGAAAATTCTCTGAACTTATTCCATCCTATTTATTTCACTTCGACAATACTGCTTGCATCAAATCATGTTATCAAAAGACGCCTCAACTTATCCACACTTTCAAACGTTCTCATCCATCGAGTACGATAAAAAAAGCGCGAGCCATCAATAAATTCAATCTTTGTTCAATGTCAACAAATAATTGCATTAAACCAAGTAATGCCTCAAACCTTGCGACCTCAGGGACATTATGTAAGTCTATACCTGTGCTCTGAGCAGCCATTTGAAAAAACCAATAGCAGACTCTAAATCGTCACATGATCATGATTTAAAAGAAAATAATAAATATAATGAGAGTAAAAATAACCTGGCAGAAAGTTTTACATCTTCTTCAGTTCTCTGCTCTTCATCTCCTGCAGAAGAACAGATTGACATGGTCACACATGGATGCACACAGTCACAAATCATCATCAACTTCATTTATCGTTCACACTGAAATTGTTCATACCTAACACTAAGGTTAATTAAAGAGGGAAGCAAGATGCTACCAAAATGTTCTCTACCGTAACTAGCCAGGAATCGTTTAATGACAATGCTTAATGTGATTACACTCTGTAGAGCATGTGCATATGACATCTTGGACTGTTAACGAATCAAAGTTTTACAACCGGATGCCCTTCGTGACGCTAACAATCTCATTGCTCGCCTTGTCAAGCACACGGAGAGACACTGGAGGAATCTACGGCAAAGTTCGACACCACTTGGCTAAAAGAAAGCAGCACCAAAGTACCACTAACACAAACACCGTCCGTAAACACAACCACTAACACAAACACCGTCCGTAAACACAACCACTAACACAAAC